>BEGY01000002.1:491074-531275 GCA_002335675.1 Chlamydomonas eustigma | reverse complement strand
ACATAATACACTCATCAGTAGATAGCATGCTGGTCTCCATAATACACTCATCAGTAGATAGCATGCTGGTCTGCATAATACACTCATCAGTAGATAGCATGCTGGTCTCCATAATACACTCATCAGTAGATAGCATGCTGGTCTCCATAATACACTCATCAGTAGATAGCATGCTGGTCTCCATAATACACTCATCAGTAGATAGCATGCTGGTCTCCATAATACACTCATCAGTAGATAGCATGCTGGTCTCCATAATACACTCATCAGTAGATAGCATGCTGGTCTCCATAATACACTCATCAGTAGATAGCATGCTGGTATCCATAATACACTCATCAGTAGATAGCATGCTGGTATCCATAATACACTCATCAGTAGATAGCATGCTGGTCTCCATAATACACTCATCAGTAGATAGCATGCTGGTATCCATAATACACTCATCAGTAGATAGCATGCTGGTCTCCATAATACACTCATCAGTAGATAGCATGCTGGTCTCCATAATACACTCATCAGTAGATAGCATGCTGGTATCCATAATACACTCATCAGTAGATAGCATGCTGGTCTGAACCACTGCAAACAATGATTACGTGGTTACATCCTTGCCTAATGATAGGCTTGTACTTTGCAAGAAAGATAGCACTTTCATTGGGGGACAGAATGATGCAATTTTTATGAGCTAAGCACCTGTTTTATTATCTTCCTGAGCTCGCAACTCATCAAATCTTCGAGCAGCCTCCACTATTTCACCTTCTGATATGTCCAGACCCTTCACATATTTTACCTGCAGTAGGTGAATCATTTAATAACAGAGTCAAATTTCAAACATAATAAAAGGCACAGTTGAGGCATGGACTGAAGAGTTTTGTGGAACAGTAAGTACCTACCCCAAATTTTAGCCACTTATGCATATCCCCACCACGACCACAACACAGATCTAACAGCATGTCTGCATTGGAAGCAAATCTGCAAGAGTAAAAAATAATCCAGTGTATAAAGGTGATAAAAATCTTGGGTAATAAGCAAAGTCATAGTCTGGCGGGTCTACACCTCTTCTCCCACCTTCGTATTAATAACCTCTTCACATCATTGTGAAAGTCTTTTAATGCGGCTGCTCGTCCTTTTTGACGAAAAGCTAATGCCTGAAACCATAAATTAAATGACTGCATGACTCATCTGGGAGCTTAGTTGTCTTACTTACTATGTCAAAGTTTGGAGCATCAACTGCATGTGCATTATAATGAGATCGTACAACATCCCTATTTGCCATATAATCCGGAAACTTAGTATCGATCTCCTCTGACTGATTACATTGCTTTCGGAGCTAGGGCTCATGTTAGACTCTGTATGCTTGAAGCATGTTCTAAGATTTCGGCGAAGTCTGAAGCCTCAATAATGTCAAGGTTGTTACCTCACATTCGTGGCCTCGGTATCCTGTGTAATCAGACAAATGTAGCCACTGAATCACAAGCACAAATGCTTGGTACATTTCTTTTTAAACGATTTTATTATCCTGAAAGATATTCTCCGCGACAGTTTTCCAAAGACAAGCCTATTGACCCTAGCGCCCTTTGGATGCAAAAGAATGCTTTCATAGAAGCATGGTACTGGAGACGAGACCACTTTGAGAGGGAGTACAGCTGGACAGCGAGGAATACCTTTGAGCTCAGCTATCTGATTGTTGGCATGACTGCTTTGTTTTATGGGCTTTCACTCTTCGGCGTGAGGAGTGCAGACCGCCAAAGTGGATATCCCAAGCGAAACTTCCTTTTACATCCGACGGAGGACGCTTTTGTTTTACCTGATGAACGTGAATTTTATTAAACATTTCACACAAGAAGTGCATGTTTCACTCAATCTGACATCCATTATGATGAAGTGTACCCCGCTTGTCTCATCATGCTACATTCCTTCAACGTGTTATTTGTTTAATATGAGCTCATGCCTTTCTTCTTGCCTTTATGTTCTTAGGAAAGTGCAAGGTTGTGTGCACTCCTTTAAGATGACAAACTTCATCCTCGATCTCATCTGCTCTTCTTGTTTTTGTCTGTCAATGGCTTAAATCTTTCATAGTTGTGCTTGTTTAATACAACTATCGGACAAAAGTTCATGAGAGTTAGTATGATGTAATACGAATCTCAGATTTAATCAATCATTCTGAGTCCCTTTCAGAAAAAGCTTAGAGGAAGATCCTCATCCAGCTATCCACTCATCCTACTGTGAATTTAGTACATGACAGAACTCGAGGCTGAACTTATGGGTGCTCTGTGGCATAATATCAAATACATTGTGTCAAACCCTTGGGTGTCTCTACACACGCACTAGCTCCCATTGGCGGTGCCTCTGAAGGAGCTTCTCTACGCATCATAGTAACATCATAGTCCATAGCGAAAAGTAGCCTGCTGCTATTATAAGGAAAGAACGCAGTTATGCCTTGAGGGGTGCGAGCCATGATCCTGAGCTTTGCTGAGATGACACCTTCTGACACAAGCTGATATTTAGACAAAACCTGTAGACAAAAAAAATCAGCAGGAGCAAAGCTATCCTCAAATTCTGCGTTTGAGCATGTCATCCTCAAGTCTCACACAATTATGAAGCCGATGCACAGGTAGACAGTACTATAAACAACTTTTGGTGATCTGCTAACTTCTGTACCTCCAATTCCATTCCTTGAGGTGTGACGGAGTGTCTAAAGGATGTGATTGGAACAGCTTTTACGATTTCAGAAGTACTGAAGTCCTCCACGCTTGCTACATTTCCTACATGTCTGAGGGACAAGAGGATTGTCATCTTGATGAAATTAGACTAGAAGATAATTCCAAAACGGTTCAAATGCTTGCTTTGAAATAAGAACAAGGTTTGGCCAAGCTTCCTTCTTAAGCTCAGGCGAGGATGAAGGTCCTAAAATTGCGGATAAGCCCTGAAATTCAAGCTGCAAATGGCATGTATTTCCATAGTTTGCTCTCACATATCCAAAAGCTGCAGCTCCCAAGTCTTGATAGGGAGATCATTATTCATGACAACACTTGCTTTGTCTGGGTTAACCCTCGTATTGTACAGCACCTTCTGCACTCGTCCGAAATTCAAAAGCTTCATGATCTCAAACACATTGAAAGATCTGTCTTGGATGATGGTGTCATGTGGAAGTAAGCCCGCAGAAACCCTGACCTACAATCAGGCAAATGACGCAAATGGACAGATCAGCTAATAACAGTTGATTTTCTTGTATTACTAATTTTGTCACAACTTGCGAGAAACAATCTAACTGCATACACAGCAGAACATGTACATTCTTCTATCTTTATCTTGTCAGAGCAGTCCAGAGTCCTGACTCCATGAGCATGCACAGTTGATCAACAGCTTGAAGTAAAGGAAAAGTGAAATTAATTTATTAGAGAAAAGCAAGCTCTCGAGTTTATTTGTAACCTCACCTGTTGCAGTGTACAACATCTCACCTTGTTCATAATGGTATCAGGTAAGGTTGAGTACCATTTAAGAGGGATGTTGACCTCCTCAAAAGGTGAGTTATTCATGTACTCCACACCTGTCTCCAATCTAGCCTCAGTTGTCAGGCCGTCTATCTGATCTAAATAAGCTGTGAGGGTGAACTGTGAATCCCATGTCCCAAAAAGCCACCTGGAGAACATCACCTTATCCACATGAGGCTTTACACTCTCAACTCAGCATCTCCTTGTAAGTTACACTGTCACAGCGTATGACTGAATTGACGTATGACTGAACTTTGTGAGACGTTTGTGAGTGTGCGAGGTACGGGTGTACCTCGCCTTTCTGATCTGTCGTACATCTGGTTACTTAAAGGATAGGAGAAGGCATTCTGCCTTCTTTTTCAACATACCTTTGCCTTTCCTTTTAATATTAATCTTAACTTAGCCCTTAATCTTAGACTTAGTACTCACCCTCCTTTAGTTCGGGTATCGGGTATCGGGTCTCCTGCTTCAGTCGATCTATTGATCATCGACTGTGGGCAACTTGGCTATTAAGATATAGATTGGATCGGTTCAAAGGTCACTAATTGTTAGAAGCCCTCCACAGACAGGTCAGTTTGCAGTCAGGTGGCAAGTTGCACTCCTAGAAGCAAAGCTAGAAGTGTAGAACCCCAGCAACCTTGACAGGCGAATCCGGTCGCCTGATCTAAATCCCCACCTTTAGTAGTGAGGCAGCATGCCTCATAACCTAGTTCTAGCGCAGCGTTACACCGGTGCAGTGTTAGACCGTGACAACACATCTTTCATGGAGATCCCTTATGCAAATGTTCATCAGCAGGGCAGCCATAAGTTTAGGCTGTAACTAGCTTAACGCAAGTAAAAGTTTAGGCTGTAACTAGCTTAACGCAAGTAAAAGTTTAGGCTGTAACCAGCTTAGCACAAGTAATGACGAAGGTCCTCGGTTGGTGGGGCACTCGTTCTTTTAACAACCACATCACATTTGTGCATTAGGTTGGCTTGAGTACGGACAGTGCTGTGAGAAAATGAGTGCTCACCGTGGATAGTATGTCAAACCAGGTCTCATGAAGGGTATTCTAGAAGGCCCTGACTGTTCATAACAATCCTTTGTGAAGCGTTGTTGTATGATTGAGTCCCCCTGACTCCCAAACTCTGTGCGACTTAGGTTATTGAAAAGGGTCTGCGGTGAACATATGGCTTTCTGCATGATTTGCGTAGGTGTGAGGGTAGATGCAGAAGTAAACTTTGCAGTGAGAAGCGGTGCAGTTCCTGAAGATGATGGCACATGAAATAGAAATGATCACATGCGTCACACTAAAGTGAGGAGCAATTAGGCTTCATTCATTAACTTCGAGGAAGGGAGGATCAGCATTCAGTATTTTATTTGCAAATTGCATGGTGACCATGCCCAAGCAGGTCGGTATTAATTAACAATTGCATGGTGACCATGCCCAAGCAGGTCGGTATTAATTAACAATTGCATGGTGACCATGCCCAAGCAGGTCGGTATTAATTAACAATTGCATTGTGACCATGCCCAAGCAGGTCGGTATTAATTAACAATTGCATGGTGACCATGCCCAAGCAGGTCGGTATTAATTAACAATTGCATTGTGACCATTCCCAAGCAGGTCGGTATTAATTAACAATTTCCTTCTTATATTGTAGCATGTCCTTATCACCTGCTAAAAAGAATACCAGGCTTGAGAGACATCCACACCTTCCCAGTACTGGGAAAGCAGGGTGTACAGAAATGTTCTTAACATCATGGCTTGCAGGAATGCTAGATGGGCCTGCTGTGTCTGAGCACAGGCAATGCCAGTACCTCCCTACTGATGCTGTGGCATTAAGGGGGTTAACACGAAAGCTAGGGCCTGCCCTCTCCTTTTGTGGCTTGTAGACGTTTCCAGCGCTCCAAAGCCTCCTGTACTGCATGCTCTGCTTTTGATCTTCTCTCTTGATTCCACTGCCCCCCTTTTGCCTGCATTGCCATAGGAATTGACAAGATAAGATTGAGGGCTGAGATTAGCTTTACCTTGCCTTCTCAACAAAAATATTAACAAAACTGCAATCTAATGTTTGAAACATTGGCAAGTAATCACAATGATCCACACTCATGCCATGCCACTTTGTACTACCACTTAGCTGTAGAAATTCTCTGTGCAACATTCTAGAACATGATTCACCTGCAAGGGTCCTGGTTGCAGTATCTCAAAGACTAGCTGAGTAGCAGCAGTAGATGTTCTGTGAATGAGAGGAAGCTAGTTTAAAAGACAAACCAATGGTTCCTTGGTCTTTCTCAACATTATATCCTTGAAACCTGCAACCTCCCTAAAGCATAGAGGACCCATTCTAACAGATTTCTGAATAAAAAGATCCATGTTAATGATGTCAAATTGCTTGTCCACATGTTTCCAAGACTTCATCACCTAGTAAGATTGAGGAAGTTTTGACCTGGATTACATGGAGAATACACATTTGATGTCATCAGATGCCTCCTCAAAAAGACAATTATATAACAAGGCTTAGTGAATAATCGGTCATGTAAGTCCCTTCCTACTCACATGACCTGAATTGTCTTCTACCAATGCCTTAGGTACTCACCTACAGATGTAAGGAGCGCAGTCACCTGCATGGAATTTCTGTATCCTGGAGAAATTTGGTAAGATATTTCCACAAACGTCAATCTTCGAATGTCAGTTGTATGAGCGAAACTATTCCATACTAGAAGTCTGGTGTGAACTTGATGCAAAGCTGAGTTGTAAGAGTTCGAAGCTCAAAAGTGGAAAGTCATAAAAATGATTGATACACACTGTTGGAAGCATTGTTTGGGTATCTTCCAATAGTCTCGACAAGGATTTAGTTACGTATCACAAACCTGTTCTATCAGGCACCTATTGTTTGTGTTAAAAATCAAACTCATCTTCTGTTGACACTGAGGGACATCTTCTCTGAAGCCAGTCTCTTCCTTGACATCTCATGGGTGACAGTGATAGTGTAAAAGTTGAAACTCCAAATCCTTTGATTTCTATGAATCAAACTACCGTGGCTTCAAATGTCGCCAATCTTTCTGCGTTGTTCTATCCCTCCATGAATAACCCCGGTCAAGCATCGCAAGCTCCAACCCCGCCTGTGCTACCTGGACCTCCCTCTAATATGGCTGCAGCACTTGCTAGCCTACAGGTCCCCAGACCACCAATTCCTGCACAGCAAGCTGCAGCGCTCATGGCCGCTGCTGCAGCAGCTCTTGCTGCACAACAGCAGCGTCAGCAACAAGGCCTTCAATTTGTACATGGTGGTCCTAGACCGATGATCCCACCTGCTGTGCGACCTCCTGTCCTCGGTTTAGGGCCGAAATCTATGTTGCCAGGACCACCCGTCTCAGCAATGCAGCCTAACCCAGCTACATTTGTTTCTAGGCCTATAAATAATGTAGGATACCGTGAAGATGCATCAAGTGGTTCTGATGACGAGGATGGCAAAAGTGCTCGAAAGCGTCGTGATGCAAAGGTAATTTTACTCCATTGCCCTTTATGCGCCCAGCATGCATCGTGATCTCTCTCCTCTGCTTCCTGCACAGAGTCAGGTTGTAGATCGAAAGCCAGTTATCGACATTATCTCGAAGGGAAAGAATAAGACATATAGAGGTGTTAGACAAAGGCCATGGGGGAAATGGGCAGCTGAAATTCGAGACCCTACCGTAGGAGCCAGAAGGTAAACAGTACTCTCTTTTTTTCGTGAACGCCTGCTAAGATCTGTACACCTCATGATAGGTGGCTCGGCACTTTCGACACAGCTGAAGAGGCAGCAAGAGCATACGATGCTGCAGCACGAGGCATTCGAGGACCAGCTGCGCGGTGCAACTTCCCTTTACCTGAGGAACTGAGCGCACAGCAAGCAGAAGCTCTGGCAAAAGCTGAGCAGGACCTTGCAAAGCGCAACAAGAACTTCACGTCACCTGAACCAAGGCCGTCAGCTGCAAGCCCATCAGCAGAAAAGAAAGCACCTGCAAAACTTGCACTTAGGAAGGCAAAGAGAGGCATGGAAGATTCAGGTAAGTCAAAACATGCTCAGAACAGCTCATGATATTGAGCACATACAGGTTACTGCAATGACCTTCATACAGCCCTCGACATCTCAGTTTTCAAGCTACGATCTTTTTAGTATAGCCTATGAATTGTGTTGACAGGGGCAGCTGATGAGCCATTGATTCTGTCCCCTCACGGGGTCTTAGGAGCTGCTGACATACATGGAGTCATGTCCATGACAGATGCACTTACTCTACCACCCATGCTGACAGCGCATGCCATGGTGAGTGACCACACAACAAGGGTAGGTGCATGGTATGAAACAAGTACTCTAGGCTCGCAAATACCATCATTGTTTTATTTCCACATCTTCATGGTATAGAACAATATCTCAGAAATATAAAAGTATTTTCTGCAAGGGCTCCTGAATTGTTAGCCTGCTACTGAAACCTCTCGATGAATCTTGCATTGGACTGATGCCATCCTCTGGTGTGTCAGACTATGGGCCTGGGTGCCCTGAACCATACAGAGGAGACTGCAGCTGCTGCTGCTGCCCCTTCCTCAAGCACCGTAGATGTCAACAGCTTGTTTCCTGAGTGGCCTCCAGCAGGATCTTTAGGAACCTCACACCTCATGATGGGTCTGTCTCCTGGTTTTAATAACTCTCCGTTTGGAAAATCCTTGGACATGGTGGATATGTGTTCACAACTTATGCAAGCAGGTACACGCCACTGCAATCACACTGATTGGCCCTGAAATGTTAATGAAACATCCACATTCCCTACACTTGGTCATTCCCTACACATCCACATTCCCTACACTTGGTCATTCCCTACACATCCACATTCCCTACACTAGGTCATTCCCTACACATCCACCTTCCCTACACTTGGTCATTCCCTACACATCCACATTCCCTACACTTGGTCATTCCCTACCCAAGCTCATTCATGCTGATGTCCCTTCTATGCTGCTTTCATTCCTGTACTGCTCAGGGTGCGATCCATTGTCAAATCTTGGCAGTCTAAAGAATGATCTTCTGTTACCACCCAACTACAAGAACGCTGAGGATGAGGGGGATGAGCTGGATGATGATCTGATGCTACTAGGCACCACACCCAACATAGGCAGTGCCACGGTTGGGATGTCTGCTGTGGCTCAGGCTGGGCACACCACTTCCGTGGTCCGATTGAGCTCCGCAGCCTTTGCTCGTGGCAGTGGTGTCAGTGATGCCATGTGTGGCTTGGGCAGAGTCCTGGATGAGGAAGATGACTTGATGGGTATGAGCCCTGACCTTCCCTCAATGATACGCAGCCCGATGTCAAGTACTGGTTTCACAGATTTCCTCAAGAACACATTTGTAGGACCATCGTCAGTCAATGGTGGAGGACACAGCTCCATTGCTGCCGCGGCTGCGGCTACCAATGAGCAGGTGCCCACCTTGAAGAATGTCTTCATGAGTGAGCAGACTGCGCATGTAGGTGGTGTGTGAGTGTGCCTTGAGCGTCATCATTTACAGTCTTTGTAAATAACTGTAAGCTTCCACTCTTCCTGAGCAATGCAGCTGAGGCGCTTTGTAGATAAACGTAATCAATGTCTTCTATAAATAATACAGAGATATTAGTTGAATGAATTTCACTGAAAATATTTAAATTCTGACAGTTATCCATCCATCCAGTGTGTATTAGTTTGGGTACTGTTATCTCACATCCTCACAGGAAGAACATCTAGTGCTGCAACCATTTTAATGTATGTTTTAAACACACTTGGCTGTTTTGGATCAAATGCATCCTGGCATGAGTTGAGGAGTTGTGGTCGTTGAACATGAGTGCTTGCATCTGCATAGCATGATTGTCAACTCCTATCTTCAGTTGCTGTCGCATTCGCATAGTCATCATTTCTGGAGCTCTACTGATGTTTAGACTCCTATGCATGGTGCCAATGCTTATGATGGTGCTTCAAGGGGTGGTGGGTTAGATATTATGATGCTGGTGAGCAATTTGCTGTACACAAAATACAAATTTGAGGAGTTTTTCTGAAGTACATGTAAATTCTGGATGACTGCTACGAAAACAAATGATTTCACTTGCGTGTATGGGGACAAAAATTTCTTGTCGCAGGAGAGGCAATTGTAACAACATGTGTGATATGCTGCCTTCGAATAAGTGAACTTGGTCATCTCCTGAAGACAGCACATTTAGGGTCAAGAAATTCAACCAATTTCATTATTTTGACCCCACGCCTTCTCCTCATGGGCACCAGAACGTGACTATTTATTCAATGCAATTCTTGGAGAATCATGCACTCATGTAATCTTATTGAAAGGAGGGAATAAGACATGAAGAGCACAGCTGTCTGCTCAGCCTAATTTTCATTTTAGCATGGATTCATGCTATCACTGTTAATGAGAAAAAATTTAGAAGTGTTGTCATTGGACTCTCGAATTTAGTTACGATAACCATTAGGGCAGTGCTGCAGCTTGCCAAGTTTAGAGCATACAAGTTTACATAAGATAATTAATTACTCATGACTCCATTGCCCATGTCCAGGCTGGCACATAGTACCGCGGTATCTAAGACAATCAGCAAGACGTCATTAAAAAATGACAATGTGTTTATCTTCAGTATTCAAGAAACTACGAGACACTTTCATAACAACAGGAGAGAAGTCACATGTCTGAACGGAGTTGATATGCACAGAGGCAAAACTGCAGAACTCTCACAAAAAGCTGGATTCAGGATACATCATGTGTCTATTTAAACAAATATGAGTGAACTTGACATACTACAAAACACCCTTGTTCATCTATGAGTTCCTGTGTATACTCTTGAAAACTACCACCACATTCTGACGCCCTGACGTACATATTTGATATATTTGATATCTCTATCATCCATTTTCTGTCTATGAGATTTACTAAGTCATATTTCTCTAGTCAGCAGCTGCATGTACACCATAATTACATGGGCTACTAGGATTGCTGCCACGGACAGGCCATATGAGCGTTAACAAATTGAGGATGAATCATGGACCCTGCAGTTGGTGCTATGGGCCATGCCATCAACTGGTTGGGAGGTGACAGCCTCAAGATGCTCTCGCCTTCTATTGCTGTAGCATCTGTCATCATTTCTGGGATTTGAACACTCAGATTGAATCTGCTTGGTGAAGATGTGGAAGCTCTACTGAAGGGAGGGGAGACATGGTAATATTCCTCAGCAGCTTGAGGCATGCTTAGGCAAGTTTGCGATGCATAGCTCTGGTATTGACTCAAGAGAGGTTCTGCTAGGCTAGGCACAAGGACTGATTCATATGCGCAGCTCATCCCAGGCGCGCGGTGTGCGCACGGCAAAGACAGATCACCAGAGGCTAGCCTAAAAAATCAAACATCACTATTTAAAATCGAGTTTTGCGTGAAGCTTCAGAATGCAGATTACAACAGAAGGATTTTAAAGCTCTAAACCGTACTGTATTATAACAAAAATGAAGTACTGTCATTATCATAAGCACTTACCCATGATGAGATATTGACATGCATCTAAGACGCTCCTCTAAAGCACAAGCGGACGACATGGGAATCAGAGTAAACTGCAACGTCTACGAGAACAAGAAGCTGCACAAAATTTTACAAAATTTCAGAAGGTGCAGATCTTTTGATATGGTGATTGGTGATATGAGTTATGACGCTGCCTAATAAGGAACTGTTACATGCACTTAGCTCGAAGGGGGGCAGTACAGCACTACCTTAGTGTGACGTGTTCATACGGATTTTGAAATCAAAGCATCTTCTCCGTTTGTATCGTCCTGAGAGCTCAACTATTTCTCAAACATCAAAATGTGTTCGTAAGTAGGAAATATGAACATGTGGGCACGTCATCGTGGTTATCCTCATGCAATACAGATTGTCATTTGTTTTAGCAGATTGTATTGAGCATGGCACCTCGTGGTAGCCGAAGGACTATAACATACAATCTCACCTCTGCATCCTCTCGTTCAGCTTTTGAGCATGGATTAGATTTTCATGACGACTTTGATGATGAAGACGCTACAAACAGTCAAGTACTTCTCGGCAGCTCACCTGGCACACGCAGTAGGCCTATCAGCAGAAGATCGGCACTGCCAATTTTCAATGCAACGCAAGATAGAGCTCCACTTGGTGCACTTCTAAATGGAAATGGGTCTGAGAAGCATACAATTGATCTTATTAACCTGCTGGAGGTGTTTCCAGACGTGGATCAACAGTTAGTTGAAGAGGTCTTCTCTGGTTGTGACTACATGTTTGATAGAGCTTTGGACATGCTTTCGGAGCTTCAGACACCTACTACTTCAGACGCCATAAAACAGCAGCACAGTGAGTCATTTTGTGCATCCCTCAGTTGCACAATTGACCCTTTCTTCACACCCGCCTGCAATGACTGAGCACATTTGGGCTCTCACTCACTAATTATTGGACAGCATACCTAATCATATATGATGACTTTGCCATGCCAGATCCTGGGATTCCTTGTGAGGATGGTCCTGGCTGGCCTGAGTTATCTGAGGACCTTAAAGGGCTGATCCTTGGATTCCTACCAGCCAGGGCTGTGGCCATGGCTGCCGCTACTTGCAAGGACTTTGCACGCAGGGTCAAATCAGGCGCCATCAATGCCAGAGTGCTGACAATCCCACATGGTGAGACTAATCAAGGTCAAAAACTCCCTTGAAACATTGCTCAACGCAAAACTGTTGGCTGCAGCCTCCATGCTTCAAGCTCGATGAAGGTAGCTGTTCGCTGAAGTTCATGATCATGAAGCAAAGGTACATTCATACTGCCCCTTCAGGACTGAGCCTGAATGGCATCATTGGCATGGTTGCCGGTCATCCGAACGCCCACACTGTCAGCCTTGCCAGGTGGTCCCAGCAAGTGCTTTCTGATAGGGACTACTTAGCATTACTCACAGCTATCAGCAATGGATCTAGAAGCAGCAGGTGAGACCTCATCCATCGACTGCTGCCACAGTTAAGACAATGGAAGTACCATTGAACTGTGCTAGGTTTGGTCATACTTCCACACTTCTGTCAATGACCACGGGCTGTGCTGCTCAAGTATGAGGAGGCTCAGGGTGAATTGTTGTGTTAGCTACAAGCTGGTGTTCTTTGCCTTCATGCATAGAATGCAGTTGTATCCCCTCTGATAGCCTGATTCCAGGGATGTAGTTGGGCCTGGTACTTGATGCTCCATTGCATGTCAGTTAAGGGAGTTTTCATGTCTGAATGTCATAGATATGTCATCTTTTGTTAATCGCATGATATTCATACTTAAACCCTTATGGTAGCTAGGCGGAACACCCCAGTGGAGTCGATCAGTTTCAAAGGCTGGGCGTGCCTTACAGATGGGAATGTGATGACACTTTGCAGCACGCTGCAACACTTAAAGTATGAAGGCCTCATTGAATTCCTGCACACATTTTTATTCAAGAGAGAATATAACAATCTGAGTCCTTACAACTTGATTGGTTACTATGCCTTTGCAATGCATCCATGAAAGGATCTTGGCTGTGCTTTCTAATGTGACAGCAATTATACCTGATGCCTCACCATACTGCTTCCGAGAGCAATTCTGTATATGTCTGTTCATTCTCAGGGAAGTTGACCTTACAGACTGCTCAGGGATCACTGATGCTGCCCTCACAGAACTGTCAAAATATCAACGCATGCCCAATCAACCTGACGATGATGACGACCACTACCACAGTGAGCCGGGAGCTCCTAATAACGCAAGCAGTAGAAATGGAACTATTTCCTCAGGTGCTGGATATGCTTCACCTCAACCTGAGGAACATACCTATGTAGGGGATGAAGAGGCCCCTGCTGATTGCTCAGGAACTGCAGCTGTTGATGGGGAGGACTTCCTGTTTGAAATGGAAGCAGGCAGCCTCACTCCAGAAGTAGCTAGCAGTACAGCTCCTGATGAGCTGGCATGTGCTGTTTATACCACCCCATCCTTTCCATCATCATCACAGCATGGCAGGATGCCAAGCATGGAGGAGGAAGGTGAGGAGCAGCTGAGTCGGGCGATGCTTGACTCCCTGGCCCAGCTTGCTGCCTCACCTCCTACCTACTCGCTGTGCGCCTCACCTGCTCTGGGAGGCTCCAGCAGCCTCTATTCATCATCCCCACCATCATACCTTATGGCACCTGAGCGAGCCCTACGGTCACAAATGAAAAGCATGATGGGCTCTCATGTCCACCAACCTCCGCATGAGCCAGGCAGCAAGGGCAGCTCAGCTGTGAAACACCAAGGCTGGGTAGGGGCTTGGGATAGGAGTCCTACTCCCCAACTGCAGACCTCCTATGTGGCATCTGCTTCCCACCAGACCTATGGCAGGAGCAGCCCTGGGATCAGCGGTACCTCCCCAATCTCGGGGGGCCCTCTTCTTGGTCGCCCACCTCGACTATCCTCCGCTCAGGGACCTGGCCTCCGCAGCGTTTTACTAGCAGGCTGCAGCCAAGTCAGTGCTGAAGGGGTGAGGATGCTGCTGGCAGCTCCTGGCAGGAGGGCATGCCTAGAGTCCTTGGATATCTCAAGGTGTCAGCGGATCAGTAGGCAGGCCCTTCTGGTACCGCCTACGGTGAGAGTATTGGCTGTCATGTGGCAAAGTCCTGGCTTACAATGTGCTTCAACCACTGCCAGCAAAGGCCTTTCATGCGCATGATAAAATAGGATGTCCTTTCATGCCCATGATAATATAGAATGTCCTTTCATGCGCATGATCAAGTAGGATGTCCTTTCATGCCCATGATAATATAGAATGTCCTTTCATGCGCATGATCAAGTAGGATGTCCTTTCATGCGCATGATAATATAGAATGTCCTTTCATGCGCATGATAATATAGGATGTCCTTTCATGCGCATGATAAAATAGGATGTCCTTTCTTTTGATTCTGCTGCTCAAATGAACGCAGAGTTGCTTGAAGGTCCTTAAGTGTGCTGGATGTCAGAACCTGCATGAGGTGGTTATTCAGCTGCCTGCAGTTTGTCCACTCACAGAGCTGGTATGTCAATTCACACATTTTGTTTTCTTGAACCCTTGTTTGTTCAATCATTGCTTAAAAGCCTGCAATCACAAGGCTCTGATGAAATATCTTATGTGCTACGATGTCTGATTGCCTTTTCTATCTTACCTGCGCAGCATCTGAACAATTGTAAGCAGTTATCAAAGCTGGTACTGGTTGCACCTAATTTGAAGCTTCTGCATGTGGGCGGGTGCAAAAACTTATCTTCCATTTCGTTGCGTTGTCCACAGCTCACACAGCTTTTGGCAAACCTGTGTTTTAGGTGTGAAAACACAGCACTTTCCACCTCCTCATGATGCGTTGACGGTGCCATGCTCATGAGAGGTTGCTGATGACCAGAATAATAGTCTGCAAGGACGTGGTGAAATGTTGCTATAAATGGTGTTATGTTATGTTAAAGATGGATAAGCGCTGTACCATGCCAGGCAAAAATGCACAGGGGCTGAGCAACAATACTGATGTTGTTTCAGGTGGTCCCATGTTTCACCAGAGCAATGGCAATGCCCAAGGCTGCATCATCTGAATCTTTTTGGTGCTCGATACTTGGAAACAGCGTCGTTGCACACAATTCTCCAACAATCCTTGGCGCTGAAGCATCTGAACATAAGTAAGGGCTTTAAAGGCCTCTGACATTTTTAATCCAAATCATGATATCTTGTCACAACGCTTTCTTTTCGCAACATTTCGCGATGCCTCATGAGTGTTCTCCATTTCCGTGATTCCTTCCACTCTCCTTCTCTCCCCTTGTAGATGGCTGCAACACTCTATCTGAGGTATATATCCCATCTGATCTTTCAGACCTCTCCTATGTTGATGCCAATAGCTGTAAGGGCCTAGTACGCCTGAGGTTAGCAGGCGCCAGTGTCAAGGAGGTACTGGCAAGGTCTTGCCCAAGGCTCCAAGAGGTCACAGTTGAGTCCCAGCAGCTCGCCAACCTGGATCTTGCACATTGTGCTCGCTTGCAGCAAATCAGTATTTTTGCAATGAGGCCAGGCGCTGAAGAGGGAGCAGGTGGGGAGCTGTGGCAGGGATCCGGCTCCTCTTTGTCAGCAGCTGCTGGGCAAGGGAGAGGGACTTCATCAGTACGTGCTGGGGCACCTACTGTGCAGCTGCCACGGATATGTGTGCTGAATGCAGAGCTCATGTTACTACCAGCGGTCCTCCAACAGATACAACGGATCAGGGCTGCGCGAAGAGCCACTGTTATGACAGTCAGTGATCAGCCCCTAGATAATGCTAACACGGCACCTTGAGTTGCCTTCTAAGTAAAAGTCGCTCTTGGTGATCCATCTTGTATTTTAGAGTGGGCATAGTAAAACAGAGGGACAACAATAAAATTAATACTGACTGCCTATCACTGCAATGTCAAACAATGAGGACAGAGACCCATATGTCAATGTAATGTGTTCACAGGAGTTATTGCACTCCTCCGCAAGCTTCATAGGCACATAGAAAATACAAAAACACAAAGAATACTATTTCTTTCCTCTCTGTTCAAAATTTTCTCCTAGCCTCATCACTAGGTTTAAAAAAAGGCACATAACAATGTAGCAATACAGCCCTTCAGCACAGAAAAATCTTTGCTATCCAAGAAATACGGTTAATTAGTCTGTGATTGCTCTTTGTAACCAGTCAGCAATTTTATCGGAGTGGAAGATAGGCATTGAAAATACTCTCAAGACAAAGATTCATGTCCCAGAGGATTCTAAACATTGGGATGACCCCAAGGTAAGGCTCCATTAATTTGTTAGGTCATCGCCTTCCAGCTCAAAGCTCAAACCAGTTTCTAGCATCAGGATTTCTTGCATCGTACTACTTCGGCACAAGCTGCTCAGCACTGCATGCTGAGCATCATTCTGGGACATCTTTGCCAAGAGCTGTCCCATCCGCGATCCCACCACTTCGAGGAAGCGTGGCTCATCCCAAAGAGGGACATTGTGAGACCCCAGGCAATGCAACAGACATGCCAGCTGGTTATATTTGGTAAAACTGAGGAGGAGAGGCCATGGGAAGATAACATGATATCATCTAGACCAATCATTCTGATGTGGTATAAAGTTATCGCCTTGTCTCAATGCTTGATGATGCAGTATCAACATCACAAATTGTAGATTTGTGAACTTACAACATTCTGCTAAAAATTCAAAGCCTAGGCTTTTATAAGAGTAGGAGAATGGGGCAGCTATGCAATAGTCCATAGAGGAGAGGACAAGTCATACGCACCGACAAGGATCAGTGAGGGCAGTAAGATAAACTGCCTGTGGGAAGGAAAAGCTTGCGCCTGATATGGTGGCCATTCCTGCTAGTACTTGGACAGCGCTTTGGGCATCAAAGTGCCCAGGGTGGCTGAAGCAGGTGCTGTCAAATTCTGATAGCCAATCTTCATCCTAATGGCAGTAGAACGATTACATGGTTTACTCTCCTAATCAGCTCTTACTGATGAGGACGCTTGAACTTGTTTGCAGGACTCACACGCGTACATCATGTCATTTTAAATTTCGAAATCAAAGCACTCACTGGCAGGTATTCCAGTGCGACCATGGACCTAATTACTACGGACAGCTGTCGGGGGCGAAGATGGTGCAGTCTCGGTCGAGTTAAAGTCGTGTAACGAGAGAAAAAGGAATTTGATGGTCGGACTCCAACTGTCGCACAGGAATGTATGCAGTCTGCGAGTTGACCCATCCCCATGTTTTGCAGGGGCATCCATCGACTGTATGGGGCGGACATTGGCCGCAGGCTGGCTGACAGCCTCCCTGATTTCAGCTCTAAAACATTCTTGCCATATTTTGAGAAGGGATGCTGCGCAGATGTAATGAACATTATTGACAAAGGTGAGATGTTAAGGGTTCAAGGCCAGGTACTGTTCCATCGGAAATGTACGCGCAAAATCCATTATAAAAGTCTGTGCATTTATAATGCTGCTATGCCACTAGGCATTGTCTAGAGAAATTCTGCCCACAAACGGACCTGACGTGTAAAGCACGTCACCAGTAGGTAGGTAGAGCGTGTGGGAAATATGAACCGCCAAGACAGCATACCAGAATATTTTAAAATTTACAACTAAAACACATTATTAATTTCATATGTTCCCAGAACAGAAACACATAACTCTTTTTACAGCTGGTGCCATGGCTGCTCCATTTCTACCTTCAGAAATCAGCTCAGCCAGGTTCAACACATCAGATTTCAAGCCTTGATAGTGTGAATGCCTTGAGACTCGGTCATGGCGCAAGAACAAACGCTCTACCTCTCTCTGGACCTGAGCACGATTCGGAGGATGAAAAATAAAATATCTTAACTAATCAATTATGTGTCCTATCAAGTTTGGCTACATGTGGCAAACATCCACTTTCTTTCATAGGCTATTTTATTAAAAAAGAGGTACATGGCTCAATATTACCCTGGCCAGCTTGTACAGCATCATCCCCTCATGCTTGTCAATCGTCCCCCCTGTATCCCTCCTTTCCACAGCACACTGTGTTACATCGTCATCATCAATAGCAGTCCTCCTGCCATCTGCACTGTGCATTGCATCATCAGAAGCAACCCTCCTGTCACCTAAGACAAGCCCATTCTGCACTTCTATTAATGTCTGTAATGCCCGTTCCAAGTCTGACGCAGCCAAGCGTAAAAAGGTAGCTTGGCGCTTCAGGTCTGGAGGATTTGAGGTCATGGTCCTGACAAGCAAAATTAACACAGCTCACCAAATTATTATTACAGAACTACCGATATTAACATCTTCACCGCTGGTGAGCTGGGATCAGAAAATCAACCATCGAATATGTACAAACATACCATAATGGAGGAAGTCTGCAGCTCTAATCTAAGTTAATTGTACCATGTAGACATATTGTGTCAATTGTACCTTATGCAAGCTGTCACCAGAAGCCAGGTAGCTGCCATGCCAGGGAGGGCAGCTACTAGGCTGAAGCTCAGCTCACTTGCTTTCAGGATCTGGTCCAGTTTCAGCATGGCTGCTTCTGTGTCAAGCTTGAGTCTTTGCACCTGTCAAGAAGGCATGCCATTTAATCTTCAAGAGAGAGTGCAGAACGAAAACCAACACAGAGCTGTGAGATATTTGTCTCTTATAGCATCTCCCTTCCTCCATCAGAAGTGTAGATACCTGTATAAGCATAGCCCTGGCAAGATCTCCAACCAGTAAGTTCCGTATAGGGCTCCGGAGCTGCATCTCGTAACTTCGCATCACCAGCTGCATTCCACTAAGGATCTGACTGGTTTGATCTGAACAGGCTGTCCCTACATCATCAACAGATGATCTGGCTCCTGCTGCCAAGGGCGATTGGTTGTTGTTGCTGCTGCTTCCTCCACCCATACTTGAAGCATCATCATTAAATCTCACATGAGTGCCACTGGATAGGCTTGCTCCACTTCTTGTTGCCTGAGTAGAGGCAGTTTCTGCCAAGTCATAATTGGTGGCGGTGGGAATAGCTGCAGCTTGTTGCGTGAAAGGCAGCGGGCTGATACTCTCAAATGAAGGTCTCTTGTCTCTCTCAAAATCGACCAGCATCCTGATCAGGCTCTTCATGTCAGATTCATACTCCTGGACAGTATCAGAGGTAAACCTAGTTTTGAGAACGTATTTTCAGCATGCTGTTTGCTTAATCTTGAAGGATCTGAAATCATGACCATTCATTTGAAAGTATCTTTTTGTAATAAAGCTGTGTTCATCCTATCATAATCAAGCCTACTGTCAGTCCAGATTGTTTCATAGAGGAATGCTGAGGCAATACATCATGGCATCATGACATGCTGAGGCAATACATCATGGCATCATGATATGCTGAGGCAATACATCATGGCATCATGATATGCACACCTCAGCAGACACTAGGCTTGGCCTGTCTCTGAAAGTCCTAAACAGCTCCCCTTTTATGTTCTTGAATGGTTCAACAACATGAGCTTGCCAAGCTTCTGAGATGGAATCAAATGTAGCCTTACTCCACCTGTTGTCACATTACAACAGTCAACTCATTCGATACCCCAATTCCCCGGTTCACAGAATGGGTGCCAGCTCCCATGTCAAAACAGTTGCCATGAACAGATTTTCACTGGACATATAAGACTACCAGATCAACACGGTCTCCAACATATTGCATGGTCCTGTGAGTGAAGCATGTCTGTTGAAGTATGAACACTGTGAGTCATAGTCAAAGTCAAACTCCACCTCTGCAGATCATTGGAGCCAGCTAAGCTGCTATGCCAGAAGATGTACTGCAGCACCCAGGCCATCCCAGCACCTTTCATGAGCAGCGTCAACCAGTTCCTCTGCAAGTAGCTTGGCATTACCAACCAGGCAGGCAGCTGGATGAAGGGGCCTGCCTCAGCAGCAGCAGTCTGAGCCGCCAGGAGTGCCTCTTCCACGTTGCTTACACCTCCTCCAGCAGCAGGTCGCAAGGAATCAACATCAAGCAGCTTGTAGCAGTGCTTAAGATCCGGACAAGACCCCAACTCCCCAAGAGCCAAAGCCAGAGAAGCTGTCACATTCAGTTCTGTCGCATTCAAGCTGTCACCTGATCCTGTGAGAAAGCATTAAAGGCAAGTAGTTAGGACTCTAAATGATGATGTAAACACACAAAATACTTTAAATACTCCTGGATCCACATACTCTTGGATCCACATCAAATTACAAGCGCTTAGAGATTCTAGTCAGGCATCACAGCCACATGTATCTTGTAAGGAGATCATTGCATGGTAAGGAAGTGCATATAATGTATAATATTCGGAGCCTAATGTGTTTCCTTGAAGATTCAGGAGGACTTGAGGTCAGGATTGCATGCCCTTAGACCATTTGGCTCATACCTACATGTAGGAGTGAGAACCACATTTTTCTTTCATCCAAGGCATACAAGCCAAGTCAGTGGGTTGGGACCTTCATGATTCCTTTGGCAACTTGCGTACATATTATGTAATTCTAGATTTACCTGTTGTTGGCTCCATGCTGCATCTCTCCAGAGCTCTGTGTTTGCTAAGCCCAGGTATCGCCCCATACAATCCATCAAGAGCAGCCCTCACAGATGAAGCACAGGAATCAGAGGTCTCAACAGCAGCCTGCTCATGAATTAATCATTCAAACAGATAATACCAAGGGTGGCTCAGGGGTGTAACACAGACATGTATGTCGCCACTTCAATGATCTCTGCTCTTATCTATCCTCAAAGAATTAATGACAGTGATATTCTAATGGTATAAATGTGTTTGACATAACACAGCCATGGCATAAGGAGTTCTGATGCTGCAGACCTAGGCCATACTGAATGCAATCTACAGTATTCCCACTTTGAGCTCCCATTCACACATTGCTGCTGAGAATCCTGTGTGTTTGCGCTGCTGATTTGGATCCTCTTCATACAAGTCTGGGAACGGAACCCTGGCAACAACCTTCCTCAGGGAGCCTGCCATTCAGTGCAGGAGATTTGCAGAAACCTCAGCAATGATGAGACCTCTAGGGCACCTGCTGTAAGAAGCAGGCCTTCAAGAGTCTCCTACTCTCTCATCTTTCTTTGAGTAAGGGTACGCAGGCATTCTGAGCATGACATATCACGACATGGCAAGTTGAAGTAAATGATCCTTCCTCCACAGCTTGTTGTATAGGGGAAATATAAGCAAGCTGGCCGCTATTGTGATATTGAGGAGCCTACTTCCTGCTGGCCGCTATTGTGATATTGAGGAGCCTACTTCCTGCTGGCCGCTATTGTGATATTGAGGAGCCTACTTCCTGCTCCTATTGTGATATTGAGGAGCCTACTTCCTGCTCCTCTTCCTTATATTGAGGAGCCTACTTCCTGCTCCTATTGAGGAGCCTACTTCCTGCTCCTCTTCCACCAAATCTTATTACCACCACAAACCCTCACCTGCAGCATGATGTACTCCAGCAACTGCAACTGCAATCTCCTCTTTAAGCTGCTTCAGAACCATAACCTGTGATCAGATTGAGCATGCGTTCTTCAACAGTCAAACAGAGATTCGAAACTTGCCGCACTCCACAGTACTCTGTCAGGGAGGCTTATACGTGGCATAGGAAAACAAGGGGAGACATTGGCAGTCTCTGCAGTAAAACTGCTCTAATTCAAAGCAATCAATGCGGAATATTAAGAGCTTAAGAAGCACACACAAATCCAGCAGGACATGGTTTGGACTATCACATGCTGCTTTGATAACGCAGAAGGACATGGTATGGACTATCACATGCTGCTTTGATAACACCCAGGTGACACTCTCCTTACTCGATATTGCAGCTTCTCAGTGGCTGTTTTTCCTCTCAAGGAACAAAATGTCGGCAGCTCCCCTCCCCACAGCCAATGGTATACCGCCTCTACAAGAGAATGAATGAAAGCAGAGGGTCCCATGGAGAGCAATTGGAACCTGCTGTGGAGGCTGCTGGAGCCACGGTCCAGCAGGTGCTGCCAGAATTGAAGGTTCATGTCCACATGCTCAAGGTCACACAGAAGTCTGCAAAAATGACAATTAAAAAGAAGAAGTAAGCATACAAGCTCCCAATATCAATTGTCATAGTCTGAGCATAGGGTCCTGAGCAGGTGTGATGATAAGTAGCTTGAGGAGGGGCTGAAGGTAAATGGTGCTATCACCTGTCTGAAGCAGCTTGTGCAGACTGCAGAGCTATAAGAAATAGGGATGGAGCCATTTCCATGGCGGATTCCACCTGCATGCCGAACATTCATCTTATGAAGCTTTTCAACGAGATCCGGCACAAATACATTGCAGAATACAATCGAGCATGCCCGTATCATTGCAAATCATTTAACTGCAGTGTTTTTGTGCTTTGAAAGAGTTTCATGCACACGCCACTACCAAGTGTTGTTGCATCAGAAAGAGGAATGATTTCCTAATGTCTTACTTCTGTACCCAATAAGGTCGAAGCATCCTGAAGACAGATCTGAAGGCTGAAAATCACATCTCGTGCAGAGCTCACATCCAGTCCACCAGCAGGTATACACAGTCTAAGGTCATTCCACTGCTGTTTTGCTGCTAGCTATACAAGAATTTTGAATTTCAGTGAACACGGGTAGGTCCACTTGAGGCACTTATGGAGGAGTGCAGAAACAACTTGTATCTATTTGTCATATAAGCATGAGATCTATGTACGTACGTGAAGGCGAATGACGATCCTCGATGTATGTCTCCTAATTAAGTGATAAGCGTCATCAAAGTGCGGCATTTTGCCATATATTGATGAAAAATTCATCACGGAGCACGAAATCGTAAACGACGAGTTATGCAGTAATTTTCTGTAAGACTAGTGACGGTTACAGAAGTTACCTACAACAGTAAGTAATTGCAGGTTTGTATACTGCTGTGTTGGCAAATTGTTAATCGAATAGAGCTACAAGTAAAATGTTTTACAGAAATTACCTGTGATAAAGACACCAGCTTACTCATGGATTGGTACCTACCACATCATGTCAATTACCATCCACTTTGAGAAGATCAACAGAGCTCCCTACAGAATGTATTTTCAATGCTTTAAATATGGACTCATATGCTTCGTCCTAAGTCCTCTATGTTGAAAAGGTCTCAGCAGCATGCTCAAATGAGTCAAAAAGTGCTCAGCTGCAGAACAAAAGCTTTGGGTCTAATAAGTATTATGAGAATATGTTGGTTCTCATCATTACAACTAATTCGAAAAAGGAGCATGCCCTGATAATACACAAAAATGATATTGGTGGACAGCAGAGAACTCAATAGAGAGGTAAAATGCATATTTCCTAGGGGCTATGGCGATGATGTCAGACTGACAGACTCTACAGGTCTCCTTGAGGGTTCTCTGCTGAGGCCACGCGCCTTTAGGGCCTGAATGTATCTCCTGCTGTACTGCATCTTATTTAGTCCCAGGTCATACAAGTAGGGCCAAGTGTAAATACCAGATGCGTGAAGATCATCAAAGATCAACCTGAGAAAACATGCATGTTGAATGTGGTGTATAATTATGAATGATATTAAACATCTCTGACGTGCATAATTAGAGTCAGAGGCATATGCGTATCAAGGCCTCTCAAAATGCTTACAAAAATGAAATAATATATCTTGGATAGCACATTGAGATACAAATTGATAAGGTCAACTTTTACCTGATTGCATATTTACCGACTGCTTCTATTTTCATAATTCCTACATGCTTCCTTCCTGCTACCACCTGAGGACGGGAGGCTGAAAGTATTTCTGCTGTATGCTGATCACATGCAGGACTGCTTCACTTATCAGGTTATCAGGTTACATCACATGTGGAATAAGCATGAAGCTAAGATGTAAAATCTGTTAGATCTGTTATTTCATCAGAGTCAGAATCATCTTGCAGCCTTGAAGGCTTGATGCCCTCCCTACCTTCAGTCCAACTGCATCTCTTCTGGCATTATCCACAGAGGGACTCTTGGCACGCAGGTACTGAAGAAAAAGCAGAGGAGATGAGAAGACAGTGTAAGCACTCTCTGACTTAGACTAAGGCGTTGGAAATGAAGCATTAAAAGACTGCCATGATTAATCATTTAAATACCTAGATACCGGAGTCCTAACAACAATAGGGACAGAGAACAAACACAAATTTTTCAGAACCAGGGTGCTCACCTCAGCACTAAATGAAAATTCCTTCCCATCATCAAAAGTCACATTCAGGCGCTGAATTAAGACAGAACTCTGACGTTATGTTATGACATGCGTTTTTGAGAGAAGCAACAGTTGCCTTGGTGGATTTCAGGAGCTTGATCTCGGATGGAGATATGTCTATGTTACATAATGTTTTGGTGCACACTAATGATGAGCATGAAGTATACGATTTAAAAATACGTGCGAACTTGTGTAAGCACGAGTTTCCGGATATCGTGGACGCATAACTGTAGCAGCACTGTATCATTAGCATTCTACATTTGTGCATGTCCATGCACAGAAGCTCGTGTGACCCGAACTGACGCTCCGTAACTCGTGCCGAATATGTTTATATGTGAACTGTGCAGATTTCTATTTGTTCTCTATTAGATTATTAACGTTGAAACCCTCAAATTTTCACACTCACACGTTCTCATGGTTTACTGGCAGATACAACAAGCCCAAAATAAAAACGTGATGGTGGATACTCATTGTACATTTCAGTATTTCTGAATGTACATTGGAATTAAAGCATCATTAAACCTTAGAATTGATTGAAGTCAAATATTTCAGGACCTGTTCAAGAGAGCTTGTCAGAAAGGAGATATCTGTGGGTGTCACAGCAACGAAGAAATACCCAAGATTCGTATCTTGAGACTTGCAACATGCTGAGATGGGAAGTAGTATAGCCAGTACCTACCATCAGACAGTCAGGACGTTTGTCATGTATAATCACAGATTAGTAAAGGCCAGAGCAATGGTGCAAATATAAATCAGGCAATGCAAACTGTTCACTGCCTAAACAAAATTTACAAATTAAGTAGACAAAATTGCCTATCCTTATCTCATGAAAGGTAACAAAATGCATTGCATTGTCGATACAGCTCACATTTAATTTTGAAGGACAAACTACTCACCTTGAAGACTCTCCAGACCCTAAGTACAGCACCACTATGCTGTACTCCTCTTTTCCTTCTATTGGAAATCCCTCAATTTTAGAAATGCTACTTAAAGGCACTGAAGCACAAACAGAAATGAGGGATGATGAGATAGAGTAAGCAGAGGGCATTCATTAGTTAGTAGTTGAGGCAGAGCAAAAGGGCATTCCTGAGGCAGTAGTTGTGACGATGCAAGAGATCATTTCTGAGGTACTAGTTTTGACAAACAAAATATTATTCATGAGGTAACAACTGTCAGCTTTTCAATCTTGTCAATCTTGCACTCAACATGTAGCATTATTAATGATGCACATGACATCATTTACAATGCTGCCAAAAGAAGAGCATGCAGTAGAGCACATGCCAGGAGAAGAGGCTGCAAGCTCATGTGGGCTCCATAGAAGATGAGAGAGAAAATATGGAGTGCAAGCAGGTCATGCAGGCTTCACTGAAAATGAACGGAGAATAGTCCTAATAGGTACCTTTCTGCGTGGTTGTTGCGGAAGCAATCCAGATCTGCTGAAGCTCCTCTTTAAAAGTCAGGCGTACCTGATTTCAAAAATTTAAATATGATGCAGTCAATCAGTCCTCACAGGTACCATTGTCTGATTCTAGTCATGTGCATCAGATTGTGGTGGCGCTCATTGCCATATGAATTTGATGGTAAAAAAATAATGGAATTCCTTAAGTGTGCATGTCAGGTCCTATCCTTCAGCATACAATGCTGTCCAAGCATTACAGTACACCAATGCTGTCCAAGCAGTACAGTACACCAATGCTGTCCAAGCAGTACAGTATACCAATGTTTAACCTTGTATCGAAGCGAATCAACTTTCTATTCACCTTGGCACCCTGGGAATTGAGAAGAGCAGGTATGGACGTAATATCATCAGACAACGGTATCTGCTTCTCTTTGACCCCAGGGATTGCATCTTCTGGTACACCTTTTTCTAGGACCTGCAGACTTAATCAGACCATTCATCTTGAATGTCACACATGCAAAAATCGGATTTCAATATTACTGTTGATGTGTGAGGGCTCTCAGACACTCAGGAATTTCTTTCCTGTGGTATGTTCTCATGGTACAATAAATAGAGTGCAGCTTCGCTATTCTATCCTAGTAATCCTAGGTATACTGTTCTGACCTTTGCATGCTGCTTTTGTTTGCTTATGTGTTCAGTTGGCTCTGCAGCATCCCACTTAGAAGAATCTGCTGAATTGGAAGCTTGAGGCACAACTGCTTCGACAACTGCTGAGCTGCAACATCAAATTTGATTGTTAGCATAAAGGAATAATTAAATAATTTGCTACCATTCAACCTGCTATGCATACCTAGTTACAATGACAGTATTCAAAATGCATGTCTTTGTTCAGAATTGGAGACATCATCTGTTAACACCTGGACCCTAAAAGCATGATTTTGCTGCCTTTCTTGATTCCAACAGCCTTTAATGTAGCAGTATCGTCCTTCAAGGCCTTTCCACCAGTTAGAAGCTTCTGATTTGAAACTGGAATGCTGAGTTTCTTCTCAATTTCCAATTTAAGCTGCATTATAGTTGAGTCCGCTGGACGCTGTACTTTAGAACTCTCTTTACCATAAACAATTATAAAATCAATGATGTCTGAGGCCTCCAGCTTATTGGGGACATCGTCGACGGGAGATACGTCTGGCACGTCACTAACCTCCATCTCAATGCCTTGGGATTATTCTAAGCAACATAATTATCTCGCACTAATTTGATCTTCCCAGTATGTACAAAGGGAAGATCTGGATCTCAAATTAACGAACTTTTCAAATCATGTTGTCCCATTACGGTTTAATTCTAAGAAAGAAGCAATTGATTAAGTTTATCGCTTTACTGAGATCCAAGGTAATCTGTAGGACACATGGTTAAACAGTTTCTAGCACGTTCCTGCCAAGTAGTTACCCAGATACTGAATAATGAGGATATAAAGCAGGCTGGTCAGTTACAACAACATGCTCTGGCAGCTGCATACATCTTATGCGTGCTGAAATGTTTGTTATATAAATCCTATCTCCCAAGCAGTCTTCTCACTTATGCAATAACTGATCTAAATAATAGCAGCAGTAGTGTTAGCACTCAAAACAACTGTTTTCATGACAAGACAACTGGAATGTGTTCATGGCTTGAACTCTTCAATTACATTTTGAGCAACAGTGCATCTCATCATGGATATTTTACTAACAGGGGAGTTATACAAGAGTGGCGCCAGAGGTACCTGCTGTGGTAATCCCAGGCAGTGTGTCCCCACAAGCGAGCTCCAGGTCACTACGCAGAAGCTTACCCCTCTTGCCTCTCAAGCCGGTGAGCTCCTCAGCAGCCAAAAGCTTCCGCCTCATCATTTGGTGCAGTACAGTCAGCTGGCGGTTGGTCCCGCGCTCACCATGGTCACAATTACTCATGTAGGTTGTACTGCCGTCAAACAGACGAGTGCTGACCAGTGACCTCTCATCAGGTATCTTATTGACTATATGAAGCTGGCCAGAAGTTAAGGAGACCCCTGCAGTCATGAAGCTGAGCTCACAAGCTAGAGCAGGCATGCCTGAGGCCCCTGCTGGCGACCTGCTATGAGTAGCTGCAACACCAGCCTCATAGCATTGCTGAGCATAGCTGAGTGTCAGCAGGACTGGTCCAGGCTGCTTCATTGACTTCAGTGGCAATGTGTTGTTGCTACCTGCTCCCTTCCACTTCAGTTCAAGGAGTGCATCGGCCTCTCGCTCTGAGATTAGCAGGGCCTCCCCGCTCCGGAACCACAGCATGGCTCTGACTTGGCGGAGATATTCGTCTTTAACACCTGCTAAGATGGTGCTTCTGAAGTTGGACGTGCACAGCACCTTTGCTGCTGCTGTTGACCAGGCCAAAGACTTGACCTCTCTTGAGTGGAGCTCCTGGATCATCTCACTCAAAGGCTTCACTGCAGCTTTCACGTCCAACTCTGTTGTAGCTGACGCTCCAAACACAGACAAGAGGTCCCAGTCAGCCTCTCTGGCAGGCCGCATGCGTTCAAGCTCCTTCTCCACCTCCTCCTCTTGCTCCTCCTCCTTTTCTAACTCCCTTTCAATCTCTTCATCTGCTGTACATCCAGAGAGTACTTCATGTCCCATGCCATGAATCTTGGACCCTTTCAAGATCTTTTTTGTGAGTTTTGACCTGTACTTAACTATTTCCCTGATCTCCCCACTACCTGAAGACAGCGCATCCTGTAGCTTTCTGTTCTTGCTCATGCTTTCTATCAAGCTAGCAACAGGCACTGCAGCTCTGCTTGACTGGTATAAAGTTGCCACATCAAGCACCTCATCTTCCACTACGTTCTCTGGCTTTTCGTAGGTGGAGACATAGAACAAGCCCTGCTTAGCCCACTCCACGACACCGTTCAGGGTGGCTTGGACTGTGTTGTTCATCACCCATCTCAGAACCTGAGGAGGGTCTGGCTCCTCACTGCCCCAATCTCTAAATGAAGCAGGATTATCAGCAGGACTGCCTAGGTCACCGTCAGTGCTAGTTGCGAACTTCCTAATCTTAGCTGTGACATCCGCAGGGGCTGCAAAGTGCAGCTTCTGCCCCCTGCCCAGCATGCGCAGCCTGCCTGCAGCCTGCATCATTTTATCCTTGCAGGTACCAGGCCCCAAGGTAAGAAGGCCGACTGCCATTGGACGCAGTTGAAGATCAGCTCCCCTACACCTGGCATCATCGTAAATGACGAAGGCCTGACTTTCATGTACAGGTGAGGCATGGCGTGGTAGGCAGCGGCCCTTGTTGTCCTGGATCATCCAGCACTTGTGTGAGCTGTCATAGTAGCAGACACCTCGGTGCTGAGCTGTGTCTAGGCAACCAAGCACGTACTCAGCAGCTTCCCTGTAAAGAGACAAGGTTATGATGATGAAGTGGAACTACTAATTCAGAGTTTGTAATGAATTGAGTGCAAAAGGAAGGTAGAGATCAGAGTCATAAGAGAGAGGTTCCTTCATGACTGATCCTTGCTGATTTTGCCTTCCACTGAGAGCCTCTAGATTGCCTTGAATTTACATTCCTAGTCAGGAAGCCACACATTGTGTTGTAACTCACTTGTTTGAGGCCCCAGCCAACATGGCGCCACAGTCCAGAATGGCATGCACTTTGAGTAAGATAGCTTGATCCAAGAGAGCTTTCCAGGATGGTTTACTGTGATCATCCACCTTTGATGGAATTTAGGCATTGATAACCTTGATTTAATATCTCTATGATATGTAGATCCACATATAAAGAATATCACAAAGATCTCATGCCCTTGCAACATGCTGTATATATGACTGGGTCGTTTGGTTGTTTTAATGCGATGTGAAGCACAAGTACCTGCTATTGTGAGTGAGTGCATTATCTGTACCATGCTACTGCAGTAAAGCAGCCTTTCTCACCTTGATTGTTGTGAAACCTCCCTTCACAGTGTCCTTGATGATAACAGACAGCATCTTCCCGTTAGTGGCCATTAGGGATGGCTCTGGGAGGTCAAAAGCCTGTTTCACCTGCAGCGGCAGCAGCCTGTGATTATCATTAGTCCCAGAAAAGCCAACCACCGTCCTCCCCCCAGATGTACTGGCAAGATGCCAGCTGTTAGCTGCTAGGCGCTGGGGGAACTGCTGAGTCTGAGTGGGGAAGATGCATTTGTTGAGCCAGAAGTCAATCAATGCCATGTTGTTGCTGTAGTGATGGAACATGAGCTCCACTTGCTGGGCATTGCTGGGATCAACTTTAGACACATTGTTCAGGCTCTCTCGAGTTTCTGCAAGGCGTGGTTTTCATTCTTATGCATACAATATGCATAAATATGATAGCATACAGCCAAGCAGCTTAACCACATCAAAAGCATTTTGTTTGGTCCCAATCCTTAATTTATAGGATTCAATACCCACCAGCATCCATTCCAGGCTCTGCTAGTTTATACCACTCCTGGTAATGGCTGCTCTGAGCGCTGGGACCTAGACAGTGTAGTAGGAAATCAACTGCCTGATTCATCTCATCTTGAGTGAGTCCAGTATGATAGTAGGACAGCGTTGTCAACAGCAGTGCCACATCCGGCTGCGCAAACTCACTGCGCTCTGATGGTGTGTCAGCTGCTCGAAATGGTACAGCTAGCTGCTTCAGGGCATGCGGGGACCTGGGAGGAATTGTGACAGATTTTGAGCGTTATTGTTTTTGTTATTGTATAACAGGTGCTGCTTTGTTAGCTGTCCTGTACGCTAGGTATGTGCTAGCCATCAAAACTGCTGAGAACTCAAAAGCGCAAGCTCATGTATGTTTGTGTGCGATATATGTTCATACCCTACTCTTACCTGTTCACACCATAGTCCACACCATGCCTCTTCTGTAGCCCGTGCATGAGAAGAGCCACGCACAACATCCCTCTGACAGCAAGGACTTGATCTCTTTGGTCATCGCTCATTCCACTTCCCCCCACATTCAAATGAGCAAGTGCATCAGTTGATTCATCCAGCATCGCAGCCATGATCCCCACCTAGTGTGGGTTATGGAAAGAAACAGAATCCATGTCTTTTCTCCTCTTCATATTTGGTCAAAAGCTTTTTTGTAGGCTATAACAACTATTAAGAAAGCTAATGTTGTAATAAGTGTATCTTTAACATTAATATTCATTTTGCGCAATGGATCAGTTTGTGTTATGTGGTTCAGCTTGCATTATGGATAATGTTGTGTATTTTCACCTTTTGAGGATGTTGACGAAGCCACCTCAACTCATAAGGTGGGCTCTGCAGCAGAGAATCTGCCAGCTGCTGTTTAAGGATAGATGCCTTTTCTTGCAGTGCAACGCCAGAGAGCAACCTTATGCTTTTGAATGCGCCGCTTCAAGAATAAAATCACGTACAATTCACATGACATGGAGATATGCACAGAATAATGATATTGAAGTCAGGTTGATAGGCCCTCATGATGTGAATGCGGCAAAAGTTGGCAAAGTAACCTCATGATATAGCTCACTGCATGCCTGCATTCAGATAATACACTTCAATGCAATACTTATGTTAGCTGTTTTTCATTCATATACCTGTTTCTGTTACTCTCCCACACTGCACTTCTTTTGTCCAACCAGCTCTCCACGTTGTCAGAAATGATCCTGAGAAGAGCCTGAGCAACAACAGCCCTATCAATGACTGCTGGTAGAAGCGTGGCAGAACCATGAGCATATACCAGCTGGAACCTAATGCACATGAGGAGGAGGGTCATCATCATCATCATTAGTGGTCATCATACCATATATGATTTAAGTACCCCATGCGCACTAGGAGCAGTGCAGTTCAACAATAATGCATTGCATGAACATGAATTAGTTTAATATGAATTATGTTCCCTTATAAGAGTACTGCTGAAGACATATTTCTCATAGCAATGTACCATGAGCAAGGTACCTGTGGTGCAAGAGCTCGTCACTCTCATCGAGGATATCCACGTAAGGAAACCTTTGAAGCACATCCAACATTTTGAGTAGCAGATTATCATCAGGTCCTTTAGTCTCAGCAGTCACCATGTCACTCTTCTGTTTCTCATGTGCTAGCCGCATTTCATGATGCTTGAGTTGGAATGATAAGCGATGTTCAGGGGCCACCAGCAGGACTCCACCCTCCTGGATTATGGTAAAATTGCTTGAATTAAGCAGTGCAATAGAGCGCACCAGTACTGAAAAAGGAATGCAGTGCATATAGCCATCAGGAATGCGTTACATTACTCAAACTCGTTTATCTGTGACTGCTTGGCCTTCAAAGCCATATGGAGACATAATATCTGAAAGGAATTAACCAGCAGGATAAGAATGATATTAGTATAATTCCTGGCGGGTTCTTACTTTCTTGCAGTAATTTAGAGAAGACAACATAGCCCTGGCCCCACTCTCAGTCACTTCAACATTGCGGTGGAAAGGAAGGACAAAAATCTTCCGGTCTAACAAGCTGGCACACAAGGAGTTTGCCAGAAGGCTGTAGGATTGCTCCATTAGAGTGGACAGGAGATTGAGGCGCACCTAGATGATGGTTGATGATTGCGACAATATATCAGTTGTGTCAGTGCTCGAATATCATATATGGTTGAACTAGTTGAACATGCTTCATCCTGTCCTGCCGCCTAGATGATTATGTCGGAGAGTGCTCCCATTATGTGAAGGACATGAACACAGTCACCGCCTTGAAAACGTTACATTGAAAGAACAGGTCATGGATGCTATACAACTAGGATTCTCTACTATCATTATCTACATATTTTTGCCACCAAATTCAATTCACATACATACTTACAACTGTGCCCCTGCCCTTTGACCAATGCAGAGCCAGCATGGGCAAAATGACGCTAGTCTTGCCCTCTCCCATGTTGAGCTGAGCAATTGAGCCAGGATGGTTCATGAGATACTGCGCTATGTTGTATTGTGCCGGCCTGATCTGAAGTTGCCCTTCAGCCTCAAAGACCAGCCACTCAGGGTAAAGATCAGGGCGCCAAATGCGCTCCACTTGAAGCTCCTGTAGAAGATGATTATCATGGGCCACACAAGTGTGAAGGATGTGTCATGTGAGGCCAGGCTAGAGTCATGAATTGTGATAATTGTTACCTTGTCAGTTATTTTATCCAGGATTCTGTCCAGCCAATACATGTAAAGAATCCAAAAGTTGATGCTGATTACCTTAACAAGCGTAGGCTTGAATTCTTCCCCAGCCTCCATGAGTGCACGAAGTCTGTCCAGTTTGTCCTCCAGCACACACAGCTTCAGCCACAGTCTAACTCCACTCACTATGGTTTTACATGCTCCAGGAGTTAAGAATGGATTCAGGACTTCAACGTAACCTTCCTTCAAGGCAATTTTAGCCAGGTCCTGCAGGTTGGGCCAGGTTGCCATGCCTGAGAGGCGGAGCATTCGGAAACTGCGGCTCTGATGAAGACTTAGTTGTGAAGTGGCGGGTGTTCTACACAGATTGGTGAGGAGATATACCTCCATGCTTTGTCTACCTTTTGTTGCTGTAACCTGCAGAGGACAGATATATGGTTACAGAGCTATGGGAGGTTAAGAAGCAGGTCCAGTATGGATGATCATGGACATTAAATCTAACACCATATAGACATTCTGACGTTCTGCAGAGCAGAATATTATTTTTTTCAACCGAGTCCTGTTACTCCTGCCTAGAGTGCACACCTTCCACAGATTTAACCGCTTTGTTAACTCCTCAGGGCTGATACTGAGAATCACTTCATTCAGTTCCACATGCTCGTCCCAGCTTGCTTTAAGCTCATCATGCATTGCCCTTTCCAAGGGCAGGCAAGTTCTGGAGTAAGACAGCGGATACTGATTATGCAGAACCGGCGGAGATTCTGAGGTTTGATTGCTACTATTGCTACCATGGTGACATGCTGAGGTACTGATGTAGCAGGTCTTAATTTCCTGTTCTAACTTCTCCACGACCTCAAGATCCAGCGGCAGATCAGATACTTCTAAGACTCGGTGCTTCTTCCTCCTCACAGCCTCTGGTGGCGAATGCACTGATGATGGCACAAATCCTGGCATGACCCTCTGCACTTCACCCTCTGTAAGCATGGCATGAGGATTGTAGCACCAACCAGCATACACCTCGTTAGCCATGGCCTGGCAATATGCTGTGGTGTGGTCTGCAATGCTGCGAGCAGATACCGCATGAAGCGCACTAGTGGTTGCAGGAGTTGTTGCAGCAACATCAGGGTACAAGTGTATGAGCTGTGTTGCACTGTTCTGGAGCTCATGCACCAGCAGGTTCAGTCCAGCAGCCAGATGACCTCCCAGTTCTCCAACGGTGATAAGCTGTTCACTCTCTCTGGCCGTCAAGGGCCTGTTGCTCCAGCACTGTCTCACCAGCTGCATGGCCATCTGAGCACCGGTCATCTTACTGAGAGGCTCTGGAAGGAGGGTGGAGGTAGCAGCATACAAGGCAGCTAGCTGAAGACGTGAGAGGCGGGAGCTGGCTCTGAGGTTACCAAACCTTTGGTTCAAGGTATAGCAATGCAGCTGTACAGATAGAGGGGCAGGTGGACAACGTACTGTGAGATACAGTAACAAAGAGGTAGGGAATAGGCACATCTTCACATGCTTACACTCGGCCTGAAGATACCTGGCAAATACTAAAATTCAAACAACATTATTCATAACTTCTGACAAGGTACAACAGGCTCTGCCTACCCATGTACATATAACATAAACTTGACTGCTTACATGCAGTGTGGCATCACAGTTCCTCTCAAGAGCAATTCCCACAAGGCCCTCAGGCACATCCAGATCCTCAGCTGTAGCTTCACTAAGATTCCCCTTTGCTGATGTAGATCTAGCAAGGTTCTCTTGTGATTGTCTGCGTTGGACAATACCGTGAGGCACCAAGATCATGGTATCCGCCCTCCTGGCACATGAGGTGCTGTGACTACTCAGCTCAGGACCTCTCTCTAGCACCAGATACTGCTGGAAGTCAGGCAGGGTGTACCAGCACAATCTGTAGTCAGGTCTTAAACTAGTAGACTCTGAGCATGTGTCCGCATTCGACACCTCCTTGCCCACATCATTCGAAATCTCCTTATTTCCCACATCCTCTTTACCCTCTTGTCTGACTGTAATAATGATGGAATCATCATGACCCACATCCACCAGCTGCTGACAGACAGCTAGCTTATATCCACTGTGATCCCTTGAGTGCAGAACACCACCATGTTGTTCAAACTCTATTGAGTACCGCGGGAGCTCCCAGATTAAAACTTGAGAACCCTGATTTTGGTCTGCAGACTTCCTCCTCAATAAGCCGGTACCATCACTTGCAGTTTCCACACTTGCAGTTTCCACACTTGGAGTAGTGGTGGATCTGTATGTATGTATCAATGATGGATCCTCTAACTTGGAGAGGACTCTGAGCACTTGTGAATCTGCCATGCTGGGTAGTACCAGGTGATCTATGAGTTCAGTGGATGTCAAGGATAAGAGTTGGGTCCAGTCATCAAGCCTCTGCAGATGTGAGGGGACACGCCAACACTTAAGTAGCTGAGGGCCTGCGACGGTTGATGCCAACTTGGTCTGAGCTTGCTGCACCGTGTCTGGCGGTGTGCTGCTACTTGAGGGGAGCTCTGATAAAGAAGTTACAAGAGTGGAGGAAGGAGGTATTACATCTGTGGCCAAAACTTGGATCAAGAAGGAGCATTGATGCTGCTGGAAGTCTCTCGGGCGGAGCAGAATAACACCTTTTCCCCTAGTAGGAGTCAGGCAGAAACGCAACATTCAGCCTGAGTCTTACAGCACAGCCGGTTTACTTATGAAGTAAGACGTTAGCAGTTTGGCAGGTATTCATGATGATGCATTTAGTGTTCATGTAAGTTACAGTACCTTGTCATTTCCTTTTTTCAACAGATATTAGTCAATGCTGCTAACTATATAAGCTTAAGACGATATCACTTGCCTAGAATACCAATGGCTGTGCATCTGTCTCAGCCTGATGGGCAACTGCCGTCCCCACTCTCCACACATCGGCTGATCCTCTCCAACATCAAGTAGTTCCAGCTTTGAAAGGAAAGGATATTTGAAAATGTTTGTAGTTTGTTCACCAGGCAATAGTTGTACCACCTAAAACCCTAAAACTAAATCTGTAAACCTTTAGTCATGGTGCAAACCTCTAATGACAAACATGATAATGAAGAGCACATTGTGATGACAAGGCTGCTCTCATCATTGTGATGTGCTCATATTATTAATAATGACACTCCATTATTATAATGCTCTTGACAGTAGCAGCTTACATAGTTTTATTTGAGTTTAAATATCATTATGCCCACCTCACACTTGCTGAACCCTTGGTCAATCTCTGTGATCACCAAACGCTTCGACCCAGAACTACTGCTGTCAGAAGCTAGGTAGAAATCGTACAACCTGCTCTTCACTGGCTTTATGGTCTGATGTACACCTGAGCTGTTTGTTGACACTTCAAAGTTGTGATCTCCAAACGTCCTCTTGTACAACGGATGTTCTAAAACATTCCTGCTCATTCATAAGTAAAACAATCAGTATTGCTAGGGCCTCTACTTTATGACAACGCAGTGACTTTATCAGGGGTGATAACATGACAATGATGACTTGATGGCAGATGATGATTGTACGCAGCATGTTACGACGTCAACTTATGTAATGATTATCTGCAATGTTTCAAGGCAAAACTATGAGCACAAAGCAATTTGGGATCATCGATTGCCATGGGCACAATAAGAGGCATGGGCACAATAAGAGGCAGAAGTTAAGCTTAGTCCACAAGAGTCCAAATATAGAGACAAGAAGATTATGAAAGGATTTTGTAGCTGAATTTTATAGACCAAAAAGACAGGGACAGGTGAATAAAAAATAAAACAGTGCTAGTTGGGTTCAATATCCAACAGGCCCTGCATCCACTCACATCCTGCTTATATGCAGCTCCTGCACTTGCCTCTATAATTTCTTACCTAGGCAGCCTGCCTGGTGGTTTTCCATCCAGCAACACAGTGCCATCCAGTACATTGATGGAGTACAAGTGTCCATCATCTCCCACAGCTTCATAACTACATGATGGACTATGTGTCAAAACTAAATTGGACATATTTCCGTTAACACTAATACAGTACCACCTCAGGGTGGCAGGAGTGCGCTGCAGCACTGAAGAGATGGCAGCTGTCAACATGTGACCTTTGCTCACATACAGGGGGTCGTTACTTGGAGGAGCAACCTCATCTGATGGCGGTGTCAGGCTCAGGATCGTGTCGACTGACCTCCTAGCCATGACGTTCATGCATTGAATGTACATGGCTTGCATGGAGCTTGCTTGCTCCCCTGTAAGTGAGTCAAGGAATGTCTTGCCATGCTTGATCAGCACTGTCAGCCTCACTGAGTCAGCAATGTCCTGATCAGATCTCAGAGCCCCTGCACCAAAGCAAAGAAGAGACAGCATGCGAAGGTGGCACTGTCGGGCCTGCAGCTGCTGCTGTACAGCTGGTTCAGGAGCTGCAGCTACAATTGTCTCCTCCATCTCATCAGCAGCCCTGCTGGTCATGGCAGCAAAATGTCTTGTCACAGCAACACATGGCTGATGCCATAGAGACAGGTAAGCTGCAATCTCCCCTAGGAGCAGCACTGCATCATGGTCTCTTGGTGCTGGATCTAGATCTGAGGCAAGGCGTTCAAGCTCACAACAAAGTGTGGGCAACACGTCCCCTTCAACCTCCCAATCAGTCCTCCACAGTAAGCCTGGTCTTTGTTGAGAAGGGATAAGATGAAGCGTCCCTATGTGGAAGAGAAGTTGTCTGACTAGGACAATGACTCCTGGGTGTGACAGTGGGAGCTCCCCCAGATGCAGTGCTTCACACAGCCGGCGTAGCTGTCCAGTGGGGTAGGATCGCAAAGATGTATAAGTCAAGAAGCTTGGCTTAGTGGTGAGCCAGCAGGGCCTGTCTTTCTGGTTTGCAATCCCTTGGTTCCCCCTATCATCTGAGCATGAGTTGACAGACTTGCCAACATGCATCGTCCACTGAAGGTTAGGAGCAATTGTTAACTTCTCAGTGAACAGCTGTTCTGTAACCTTCGCGCCCAGTTCAGCAAAAGGGTTAAAGCATCCAGCACTTACAAACCCTAATCGAGTCTCCACCAAGCAGCCACTGCCATACCATGTCATTTCCGGCCTCATGGCAGAATCAAGGTTATCCGGATACCACACACCATCTTCAGGGCTTGTGAAGCTGTCAACATGATCAGGGCCATATTTCTTTGGTATACTGTCACGAGACTGCAGCTGAACAAAACCATCAAAGCCAGTCACATGACTTAGAGAATTGTGAGGAACATATGTATAAATTGAGCTCAGGTTGTTATATATATCTGTAGCCATTGTTTTACAGTAAGATTCAACTCTGATGGTATTGTCCCAGAGAGCTGCGTGCTCTGGTTCAGAGGGTGGTGGAAGCAGCATCTGTTGTGACATGAAGCTGAACCTGGACAAGATGCGGAAGGCCTTTGGCATGTGGTAGAAGAACAACCAACTCAGTGCTTTGTTTTTCTCCTTTGGAACGGGCTGCATAACTGGGGGTGGGGCAGCTTCTGCTGATCGTACCTCAGCTTCCTTGGATGAAACTTGGTGACGTGCATTCTGGTGATTCTGGTAAGCTTTGTTATATGCTGCTTGCTGACTACTCCACATATAGCTTTCTTTATAGCTGTATAATGCTCGCTGTGCGTGTAATTCTTGTTGTGCATCACCCATCAATTGACATGATTTTCCCATGTGACTTATCAACACTGCAAGTTCAAGCCTCAGTGCTGCTGCCAGTTTTTGCTTCCTCTGTACCTCAGCCCAGTGAGCAGCCTTCCTGTGATCTGCCGCTGTTTGTTCAGACTTCCAGATTCCAGTAAGCATGGCATCGCCACTAGCAAATTCTGCAGCCATCTGAAACGTTGGCGCACCTCCATTTGCAAGGGAAAATAACTCCTTCCCCGGCTTTGTGTGGGCATGCAGGTACTGTGCAACTCCAAGGGCTGCATCTGTGGCTTGTCTGTCTGACAAGACTAGGTGCCTGAGATCCTCCCATGAAGCTGAGACTCCGTACCTTTCCATGCTGCTGCCATGAAGTTGCCTAGCAGCTGCATCAGCAAGGCAGTACATCACCCACACCACCAGCACCTCTCTGCTCAGCATCTCAACCCGCATGGTTGTGCCACCAGCAGGAGTTGAGAGGAAGCTGTGCACCCGCTGTCGATAATCATCCACTAGTGACTCTAGTGCTTCCATCTCAGCAATCTCATGACCTGTCATATTGCGCACTTCTGTCACAAATCCTGTTGTTCCTTGTGATGCTATGGAAAAGAGCTCTCTCTCAACCACATGAAGTGCAAGTGGAGCCATGACAGGATCATTGGGCCTACTGCACCATTCTGGCTGTTTCAAGATAGAGTGAATCAGCCTCATGCGGCTGTGAGTGGTATGTGATGCAGATGACACAGTAGTATTCACTCTATAGCACATTGGGTACGATCCCAGATTTTCCACTGCACGGCGGCGTGCCTCGCTCAGCAGGCCAGCAGTAGAGTCCTGTGCAATTAATACATGAGGAGGGAGGACACTTTCTGGCAATCGCTGAGTTGACAAGGCCATGCTGACAAGATCAGATTCCAGCTGAAAGTTCCTAGAAGAGAGCTGTGCCCGTGCAGATGCGGCCGACATGAGGCTTTGTTTTGCAGCTTCAGCAGCTCGCTCAAAGGAAGCCATGTCATGGCCCTGATCATTAAGACATGCTGCCTTGATTGCAGCAGAGCGCAGCATGACCATGCAGGTGCTGAGCTGAGTAGGAGCAGCAGCTGTGTATTGAGTTGAGGATACAGCCAGTTGAACTTGGCGCTGTAACAACCACAGCTCAAAGCTAGTGATAATAATGCTGTGCACATCAGCAGGGCGGAGAGAGAATCCGGGCTGCCATTGACGAAGGCAAACCTGGGGAATGTTCCAAGTGGAGGGAAGGATACAAAGTTCTGCTAAAAACTAAACTGGAAGGCAATGCAATCAGAAGATTGATTATGATTCAGCATCATGCATCAGAGGCACTGGCCAAGACATATTATTTAAAAAGTTTAGATATAGGAGATAATGGAAGCATGCCTGATAATGTAGGTAAGACAACATTGAAGTACGCATTAATCAATGTGATGCAGGGTGATTGATAAGACCACTTATTAAGGCACAGTCGCACAGAGACACTAGGAGGTACACACCTTCAAGACCTCTCTAACAAGCGGCCAGCAAGTGTCCCTGTGCTGACTGCCTGTATGCTGACTGCCTGTGTGCTGACTGCCTGTGTGCTGACTGCCTGTGTGCTGACTGCCTGTGTGCTGACTGCCTGTGTGCTGACTGCCTGTGTGCTGACTGCCTGTGTGCTGACTGCCTGTATGCTGACTGCCTGTGTGCTGACTGCCTGTGTGCTGACTGCCTGTGTGCTGACTGCCTGTGTGTCTGACTGCCTGTGTGCTGACTGCCTGTGTGCTGACTGCCTGTGTGCTGACTGCCTGTGTGCTGACTGCCTGTGT
>BEGY01000002.1:450734-488309 GCA_002335675.1 Chlamydomonas eustigma | reverse complement strand
CCCTGTGTGTTGACTGCCTGTGTGTTGACTGCCTGTGTGTTGACTGCCTGTGTGTTGACTGCCTGTGTGTTGACTGCCTGTGTGTTGACTGCCTGTGTGCTGACTGCCTGTGTGTTGACTGCCTGTGTGCTGACTGCCTGTGTGTTGACTGCCTGTGTGTTGACTGCCTGTGTGCTGACTGCCTGTGTGCTGACTGCCTGTGTGTTGACTGCCTGTGTGCTGACTGCCTGTGTGCTGACTGCCTGTATGTTGACTGCCTGTGTGTTGACTGCCTGTGTGTTGACTGCCTGTGTGTTGACTGCCTGTGTGTTGACTGCCTGTATGTTGACCAACATCATTGAATCCACACTGCTGGTCTACTATGACATTATTAGCTGAAGTAATGTCTTTATTGCTGCTGGCATCACAAGTGAGTGCTTGCAGGAGAAGGGCGTGCATGAAGGCAGGTGTGTGTTGAATCTTCTGGGATCCTCCACTGCTTGCAGCCCGCCTCTTTGACATGCTTGCTTCCAGCTGCGATACCTTCGACCGGAATACAGGCAGCTCAGCTCGTGATATGGCACCCACCACCATCACAGAATGATCTCCACATTCTGCAGAGTGCTCCATTTGATGCTGCCCTGCCCCTGGTGGCTGGAAGCTACATGAAGTACATGAAGCATGGACAGATGAGATTGCATCTTAAGAAGGACTGAGTGAATCGAGGCATGCAGTTAAATGACATTGCAAATAAAGCCGCACTCATTTTTTAGTCTACTGGCCTGTTCTTTACTATAGTCTTGTAGCTAGTACCTATGAATCTTAAAGCTCCAATCATCCAGCCCCACTAGTACCAGTGACAGCTTGTCATCAGCCAACCACTGCTGTGATGCACCGTCCTGATTGTCCACAGTAGCAGTGTCCGACTGTGCCTGCCTACCACTTTCTCTGCTGATCCAATGCTTCATCTCAAGAGAGGTGCCATCATCAGCGGGTATTGCCAGCAATGCGCACCCGTACTTCGGCATCCAAGTAGTAGTGCCGGAATCAGTGAGTAGAGACAATGCAGAAGAAAAACCTTTGAGGTCAGATACAGAGAGAGGGTCCCATAGGCCTGGACTATAAGATGCCAGTGCAGCCTGTAAGTTTGAGGTAAGTACAGAGCATTCATTAAGATGGGCTTTGGTCTTGATCGAGATAGAAAAGTCTAATCAGAAAATGACTGTAGGGATTTACAGATCTGTACTCTGCTAGCCAGATCATAATAGGGCTACATTATTTGTAGCAATTAGTCTGCAAACATCACTAGGCATATTTTACTATGTTATTTGTGCCATTCTAATGCTCAGTGCCAAGAGAAGTAGTGGTAGAAGTGGGTGCGTGAGGCATCTACGACAGCTTACCTCTGCATGACCATTGATGTTGCAGCCAGGATTATGTGTGTTTCTCAAGATCAAGCACTCAATGTCAGAATAAAATAGAGACAGGCCCTCTAATAAGTCCTTGATATCAGCCTGGGACTGAGAGCTGGTGCATGGCAGGTGAGGCAGGCCATTAAACACCCTTGCAAGGAGAGTCTGGTCGGCATCTGCTTTGCTGTATTCAAAACGACTAGGGATACCGGGGGTGAGCTGCGGCTCTTCATCCTTATTATCACATTGAAGCTCGGCTAGCTCGGCTTTCTTTGCCAACGGATTATCTTTCTGATAGTAGGCCTCACCATTACGAAGATGTACAAGGCTACTACCATCAATGTACTCTGGATGTGAGTGGACAAAAGCTGATAAGTGATAAGTGGTGGGTGATTGATCAGCAGGTCCAATGTCAGAGCTTGATGAGAATGGACTGATGATTGAAGTGGCGGAAGGCTGTGACTGTGATCCTGTAGCTCTTGTGTTGAGAGAGTGTGTTGATATGCGCTGCGCCGTTCCTCGTAGTACTGCGCACGGAGTCCTTATCATCTGCTGACTATGGCCTGCAGGTCTGCTTGGACATCTCACAATTAGAACCTGCTTTCTCTTCTCACTGATGTGACCTTTCAAAGCATTTGCAGTAGTCAGCCCTAGCAATATTTTACGTTGATAACGAAGCAGAGGTGAAGCTTTGACATGCGCTACCCGCTTGCTGCAGAAGCTGCAGCTGCAGCAATAATGAATAAACAGCAGGTGTTACAGGTGTAGCAGGTGTCGACATGAATGATGTATTCACTTACGATAAGCAGAAAAACAGCAGCTAGATGAGATTCATTTGTCACATTGGTCAATAAGCTTATAATGATTAGTTTTTCGTTGTTATAGTTCTTAGCAGCCCGCCCTGCTATGATCCTTTATTTTTACTGTACCAGAATTAAACACTCCCGAGTCCTGGCGGATCCTGGACACACGACATTTTTTTAAATGTAACCTTACCTGAGCAGTTGGGTTCTACAATTTATCAAGTCTGTCCGCCGCTCCATCACAAATAAGGCGCCTCAGCAGCGGCGACGACAGTAGTTACCCTTGAAGTTACTTAGTAAATAAGTTATGGCGTTGGAGAGATTTAGATTTCCCTGTGCACGGTTCTTGTGTTATTCTTAATCTCAAGCAGAAGTGTAATGCGCGTAGAAGCACGGCTAACAGGAAATAATGTCCTCATAATCTCATCAGGAGACTCGACGAATGAACACTTGCCTCATCAGTGACTGTAAAAATTGAATATCTGAGAAAAAGAGGTCATAAATTATAGTGCAATTGCTCTATCGGTAGCAACTGATGAGTCCGTGAAGCCACGGGTCGTAACGGTCATCATCAGGTATTCTAACAAGTAGGAGATGTCTTCTTAATACAATTACAGTATTTCCGGGCATGTTTCCTTCATCTTCGGCCTTATAATCTGCTCTGCTTTAGTAATTCGCGTCATCCACAACAAAGTTGTCATCAACAGATGAAAGTAGCAGTGTACGACCTGCTAGTTTATTTGACATTGAGGAGCGGGCAGATGATTATGAAGAACGTCGCAACTGGATCACACTGCTACGCCGCTGCCTTTATTGGTTTGAACTAGTAAATGTGATTTGCAAGTGGCCTACGTTGAATTTTCCAAGGTGAGCGTGTAGGTAAGGAAATCTAAAAGGATGTACATAATGTCAATTATGAACGTGGTTATCTCACAGACCTCGGCGGATGCACAATGACGTCATCGTGTTGGGTTTAGAGCTTTACAATCGTTTGCAAAAACGTCAATAAAAAGCCGCTATGAACAGGGGTTGTTCTGCAGTATCCTGTACTGCGGCATCAGTGTGCGTCCCAACACCACCATCATCATCTCGAACATGTTCATGAGTAGCTGTAAGACTCTGGGAACTTGGCAGCATCATTGAGGGGATGACTGATGACAGTTCTGTAAAATGATTGATTACTGATGAATCATGCAGAAAATACTCACCATTAGCCATTAGCATTTATGTCTGTGTGATATTCTGCACTCAGCTGACACTGCTGACCCTCTGCTTCATAATGTTGCAGATGTCCTTTCAGATGATGACTAATATTCTCCATAATTAGATTCATCCTGACATAGTGGTTGCTACAGCAGGGGCCACATGGTTGCTACAGCAGGGGCCACTAAGAAGGAGGTTCTGAGCTTGCTGGGTCCCTCCAACTCCTATGTCTTGAGACTGAGCAGATTGCAGATGGTGGATAATGTGTGGCTGATGATGACTAGGATGAAGTTGATGAATCAGAGGTGGAGGTGACGGCTGAAGTACATTTCTCTGACCCTTCAACCAATCAATTTCTAGCTGTAGAATTTCATTCCTTGATTTGAGGTTCTCAATCTCCACATTCTTAGCAATCAACTGAGATTCAGCTCTAAAAAAGAACAAGAAAAAAGGCAGACTTCAGGACCATAACATACTAAGCAGGTAACTAAGGAAACATTATAATTCATGCTTGGTTCTCTCTTATCATATTTAAGTCACGTCAGGATTAACATCAGCTGTTATTATTACAGCAAGGCAGCCGCAGTCTGTCAGTTGTAAGGATGTTGTCAATCATTAACATAATTTTGAACTTCAATTTTCACGGAAGCCTGAGACAACACTGAAGTTAGGCTTTTGGGAGGACTACGCACTTACTGCTGGAGCCGGAGACTCAAATCCATCAAAGCATTGTCCACGCAGTGGTACGTGCTCGAAGACCCATCCATGTGCATAGTGCCCTGATGATGCCCCTGAAGCTGTGAACTATGTAGTGGGTGAATGAAATAGTACTGCTGAATTGGCTGCTGGCTGCTCATTCTCTGCTGCTGAGCTGGAAGTAAGAGGTGCTGCTGCGGCGATGACGTGGAGACCACAGTCCCTGTAGATGGAAGCAAGTGAGTGCCCAGCAATTATTATAATCTCTTGGAATAAGATATCAAGATATTAGTTTGAGATGAATTGATGAGACAGGCCCACAATTCATGCATAACAGATGTACAGCAACAGTGGAACATTGGAGGGTAAAAGTTTGACATGAAGCAGGGGAGCCAGAGATGACCTTTCATTGCAATATCCTCTGTAAATCAAATGGACCATCACTCTTGAAGCAGCTCTGGCGCACTCTGTTAGGGATAGAACCCCTGGAAAAAAGTGTAATCACGCGAACCCACCTTCAACTGAACTTCCAGCTGTACCAAAGGCTATGAAATCACTACGCAAATGACCAATCTTGTTCATCTCTGTCTCGCTACAATTCTCCTCAAGGTATAGTGCAGTGCCTAACGTCCCCACTTTGCCTGCATTGTACTGAGCATGCAGGTCTTCGTCACCTAGGCCCTGCCCAGGCGGATGCATGTAGACATTTTCTGGTTGGCCTGTCTGGCATTGGTGCTGTTCGTAACCATATTCTCCAGATTCATCCTGTTGCAACTGACACCGCCTGCTCCCCATCTTCTTTTTTGACATAGGTGTAGTGTGCTCCCTACTTCTCTGAACACTTCCATTGTAATCAGAGTCACTATCATCTTTAAGAGCACAAGAAGTGTCGTACGGGTGGTAGTGCTCTCCATGACGGTCCTCTCCCCCCTCAAAGACTTCGAGCCGTGGCCCCCTATCGCCTGTAGTGACAGCCCCAGCTTGTACCCCAGGTGCCTGAACATGTTGATGCCAATGCTGAAGCCACAGCATGCGCTGCTCATTCCAGGCCTCTGCTGACTCCACATTCAGTGGCTCAATAGCACACTGTTCAAACTTGCCTCGAGGCAATGTCATAAATTTCTGAGGCGGGTTGTTACTAGCAAGATAGAAGCCATAAGGAAGCAAAGGCAGTGAACGGAGAGGCTCACGGGACAATGAGGTCACTGAGTCAGCAGCAGGATGTGAGCCAGTCAAGCTAACCCTCCCACTTCCTACGGTCATCCCAATCTCTCCAATATCCTGGTCTGCATCTTGACTGCTACTTTCAAGTGACCATCTTCCTTGAATCCGTGGTCTACCCCTCGTCCCTCTGCTCTGACTTGAAGAAGCTGCGGCACATTTCCGAGGAGCTAGGGCATCTACCCTGGACATCACAGAGGCCTCTAATTGTTCAGAGTACGGCTTGATGTCAGCAAGAGGCAAGGAATTTGACTTCATGGGTGATGAGAGCTGACACAAGTTTTGTAGAGCATCCTTCTTTAAGATTGGGTTCGCAAGCAGCCTAGGGAGCAATCGTTGTACATGTCGGGTTGCGGACACTAACATGCGCTCAGCAAGTTCACGTACAGGATTTCCAGGAGGATTGTATTTCTGAGCGTTTTCAAATACCAGCTGCAGTGTGGTAAACAGAATGCATGTAGGCGGGCTAGCATACGTCAGCCATGTGTAGAAAATTGAAGATATGGACATAAACATCAAAAGAAATTTAAAGAAATATAGAATCTGGGTCTTACAACTGTTTTTCTACTCATAACCATGTTAATCTCAGTACCATTTGGAAAACTTGTCATAATGCTTACCAGCACATGGTCTATAACTTGGGTCCAATGTTCATAGTGTCTGCTGTGAAGATGATTCAAGATGGTTGCCAGATCCATGGGTTCATGGACTATGTCAAAGTAGTCCTGAAAATGATGGAGATGGAAAAAATGTACAATCTGAGCCTCATTTGTTTGGAATTTCATAGTTAAAAGTCATGACTTCTTGATTATTTACTGACTGGTATGTCCAACTTGAAAGGGTCAACGGGGACTACAAATGGCCAAGCATCCCTAGCTCCCATTAGTTTGTCCACAATCTCCAGACAGCATGACAGCATTTTTTGCTGGTAAAAGATGAATGCCGGGGGTAAATTTGTTGCAGATTAGGCCCAGGGGGAATGAAACATAGAAACAATAATTGCCATTGAATGAAGATAAGATTTCTAAATCCTTATATTTCAAGCTGGTACGTATACTGTTAAATAACTTCGTTTACAAGCTGTTAAAGCGGCAACAAAGCGTCTACACTTGTCGCATATCATTAATCAAATATTTTGTTTTTTCATCAGCAGTATAAAGTCAATTACGTCTTCACAAATGAAGCTGAACGAGTTATGATTTTGGCTTCAGGACGTGCATCCACACTTCAAACACATCCTTAGGGAAATGCTTCTGTTTGGCAGACTGTAAGAGCTGCGAGTGGCAGACAGATTTTCTTCAAATACAAATACGCAGTTGTGATGATACCCAAATGTAAAATATCTCAGGATATCTGTCACCTACATTGTGAAGACCATCCCATTTACTAAAATCTGGATATTCTTTTACCTGCATGTTTGATTTCTCAAAGAGTTCCACAAAATAGGCATTGGATCGAGTGAGGCTGCATAACAAGGGTAATAAGTGAAAATATACCCCCAGAGCTTAGGTAGTATCAACACAAATGCTCACATGCATCAATGTTTATATTCATAGCTGAATAAATATGATAAATAAATGCATTTGTGTCTGGTTGACATATGCATGGTCATAAAGCTAACTGTATTTTACACACCTTTTAACACATAAGTCATTACCAATCATTAAGGCATGAAAGCCTGACATGCTAAAATCTTGTTCTACAGATAGTGCATACACCCTGTCATGAGTGTGATGTACAATTGTGTCCCCAAAGACATACAATATGAAGGCATGCCTGAGCAAGCCACAAAAAATCATACAAAATCCGAATATTTCACCTGCTGTCATCGTTGTCAACAACAAAGCCAGTCTTACAGCAGACGTTCTCCTTGACAAAAATCAAACCATCAGCTTTCAAACCATGCCTTGCTCTATCAAACATGCTTACAACATCTGCATCTGTGTCAGAAAAGCATGCATAAGTGTAACAATTTAATTTAGGGCCAAACAAAATAAACCCAAATTTTGTGCACATGTTCCCTGCTTTAAACACCAATGGGTCCTAATGATGTGTTATAATGGAGTTGAATGTCAATCCATGATATGTTATTCTTGAACCTTGCCAATGTCAGAACTTGAAGCTCTTGAACCTCAATGAATGCAGGCATGCTACTTACCTGTGAGGTAGAGGAGGCACCATTGAATCCAGATACAGTCATACCTACGTACAGGGAGTATGCAAGAATTAGTAAGAGCATCCAAGTAATTCTGGATGTTCTGGCTTACTTAGGACGGAGTGGCCAGAAAAATTCAAAATACAGACAGAGGCTGAATTCTCACCTTCCTGCCTCAAATATGTGCTGTTGGAGACCTTGATTGTAAAAGTTCACAGCTTTGTTTCCCGGTGGCACACCAATCAGCTTCTTGGAACCAGGCCGCAAGTTCTTTTCTGCACACTGTAGCAGAGGCTTGGAGGGTTCCAGAAGATCTACTTCTTGGAAGTGATGGATCAAGAACTCTCTTGTCACCCGACCAACGCCTGCCCCGCAATCTGCAAGTGTAAGTGCACACTTTGAGGGCCATAGACGTGCTCCCCAAGGTGAGAGGCTTAATCATCCCCAACCTGGACCAGAAAAGTTACATACATAACAGAAGTCCATACAATCCAGGTATAGCAACTTCAGCAGCGTCAGCCTTCACTACAGAGGCACGAGGGGATGGCAACATCTCCAGTAATGCCTAAAATAGTGTTGTCAGAACATTATTGTGCTGTCATCTCTCACCTAGAGCCACTAGGCTCCTTAGCCCAGCATGAGCCTGCTCTAAGTGGCCTTTCATGGCCTGCACAGACAAAAATGAATGCAATCTCAATTCTCTACTCAAAGCTCATTATAATTTGGGAGATTGGCATTATCAGTATATTCAGAAAAGCTTTTCAGTGCTGACCCGTGATAAGAGCTGTCTGCTGTCCTTGACGTCAATGTCTGATACAAAACCAAAGCCTCCTAGAACCCCATTGTATGAGGCCTCTTGTGTATCCCAGTAGGACACTGCTTTCTACAGAAAACAGTAAAGAATTAAGCATATAAACAAAATATTTATTGCAAAGGGCAGAGCTGTAGGGTGAGATTGTACATGTCATGGATGCGCCTCATGACATGCAGAAACAAAGGTTGCCTCTTCATTGAGGCATGACGAAGACAGAACTGATGTACCTGGTACCATGATGTGTGGGTTCCATCACCGTCTTTCTGTTGGACCCATAGCTCCTCTGGGTTGCTATAGTTCTAGTGTTCAAAAAATTCAATAGGTACATAGGTATTTATAGTAGCTGTGATACCTAATGTCTATGAGCAAAATCTGAACAATAGCTACTTCACCTTTCCTTCTCCATCATTTCCAGCGAACGTGGTGTCAGTCATGGAGTTCCAGCTGTAGGATTTTCAGCATAATCTTCACGCATTTTGTGCAGAGGCGTGAAATAGTGTGGATGCAAATGCACGCTGTGGTTCTAATAGGTACATGGATGTGTACAAACAAATTCGAACCAGTTGCATATGGCTGATGATCTGTCAGTTGTGACGTAGGTATAGGTCAGTCGTATGGGTGCAGGTACGTAGGTAATAAGTTATGACGGAAGTTCTTGTCTTTGGGAATTGGGGTTCGTCACCAATACTTACTTGCGCATTAATGTCTAATATACTCAATAGTTCAGCTGATGTTCCTTGCTCATGAACTTGTGCACTCTAATTTTACCTACATGGTAACAAAATATTCCAGTTCATTTTTAGCCTAAATGCATTGTATTGATTTCAAGCTTAGGATATACATAAGCTGCCATTTTACGTGTGAACCATGGCCTAAAATGAAACAGCTGGCCAGATGAAACATTTTATTGGCTGATTTTCTCATGGATGTCATGTCAAGAGGTGATAACACGTGCGCTATGTAAGGAAATGCATGGATAACACGCGTAGACACATACCAAGAACCAGTGTAAAGATTATGAATGCTAATTTCATGCATTTTCTCCTCACATGTTCACAAATGATGGCTGTGTCGAGTCAATCCATAACTGAAATGCTTTAGTGTATCAGGCATGATCAGCCCAACTTGGATTGCAACAACGTAGTGCAAATAGTTAGGATTCAGTGACTCTTGGGTAGGTAGGTAGACTGTGGTTGACATAGAATACCTACCCATCTTGAAATGCCTAACTGTATGAAGGGGCCCATCATTGTAAAAAATTCTAGAGAAATTTCAGATGAATGCAAATGTCCAAAAAAGGTGCATATGGGTGAGAGAATATTGAACTGTCATTACAAAACTATAGGGTGCAGTGCAACTTTTGGTAGGAGGACCTCAAGTCTGTGCACATGAGTGGCAACTATAGTATTTTAAGTCTCTAACGTGCAGGTAATTATATTCTCTAGGGTGTAGGACAATCGGGCTCGGGCACTCATTTTTTGTCGACTGCATGGCAACTTCTACGTCTAATCCTTTTGTACACGTCTTCATCGAGGAGATCGTTCAGAATCTTACAAGATTGAAGCAGTATGTCTGCTACTGAACTAATTTGTGCTATAGATCAGGGAACGCAATCATCGAGGTACTTAAATCAGATGTGTCTGGTCATATAATTGCATAATCAGATACCAACAGGACGTGCATCCTTACGTCAGGGTCTATTTCTTCAACAAAAGCTTTCAAGCTGTGTCATTCGCTCAAGTGTCATTTACGCAAATAACTCCGGAGGCCGGGTAAGATTTTTTGGAATATGATATTATATGAAACCCGTAAGCTCTTCAATGCTGCAGGTGGTGTGAGCATGACCCCCTTGAAATTTGGTTGACAGTGAGCGAATGCATTGTTAAGGCCTTGCAGGTGCATATTTTCACAGATATTGTTCTCTGGTTCTTGAGATATTTTCAGGGCCTATAGATATTTTAATTGCATGTCTGTCATATCCAGTATTCCTGAAGTGCATTGGCGATTCTTGCTTTATCTATCAAAGTTGCTTCATAGGAAGCACAATCCCGGCTTGGACCTGTAGATGTGAAGGCAGTAGGGTTAACAAACCAGAGAGAGACGACAGTAGTGTGGCATAAAACCACTGGTCTTCCTTTATACAATGGCATTGTGTGGATGGATATCCGTACCAGGTAAATAGAATGGCTTCCTGAAGCATATTATATTGGAGCAACAACATGTTATCACTTACTTTGGTTTTATTCAACAGAGACTTGTGCAAGCGATTAGAGGAAGAAGTGGGAAGCAAGGTTTGATAAATCACAAGAGTGGGCCTTAGCTTCTACTTAAATTCTACCATTACAAGCTTCACTTCTGAAGATAACACAAATGAAAATAGGCTAGCACAAGTCCACCTAACTCCTCAGCACAGTGAGGAGTAACCTCTACAGAGTAATTCGTGATTACCTGTTTTCCAACACCTTTGTAGGAGTATTTCAGAGATGTGACAGGTCTCCCAATAAGTACTTACTTCTCAGCTTTGAAATTCAAATGGCTGTATGAGAATGTGAGTAGAAACTCTCAGTTCAAACACTGGTCAAGGTTGAACAAGCTTCTGTTCTTACTCCGTGTGCTGCTGTATGTTCAGTGACTCACATTTTACGAAATTTGAAAATGACATAGGTTGAAGCTGTGAAGAAGGCAGTGGATGAGGATATGGCTTGTTTTGGAACCATTGACAGCTGGCTCATCTACCAGCTGACTGGTGGAGCTGGCAAAGGTGTTCATGTGACAGATGGTGCGTTCTTATCCTAAGACAGCATGTGGCATTTTTAGGTCTCACAAACCTGATGACGCTCTCTTTGATTTGAGGCCATTGGCCCTCTTGTTGTGTTAACAAGTATTTAGGCTGGAATATCAGATTTTTTAAATGTGTTTTTCAGCCTACAGCATAGACTGAAATTCCCTGAGTAGGAGATTTTCCCCGTTGAAGCCCTCCTCCTTCTGCTGCCTCCTCAGTCACAAACGCTTCTCGGACCATGCTCATGAATTTGACAACTTGTCAATGGCACGATCCTTACCTCCCCTTATTCAACATGACGACCTCTGCACTACCTAAGATTCTCAGCAATGCGGAAGTCTATGGTTATGTGGATGAGGGCGTGCTAGCTGGAGTGCCCATATCAGGTTGCTTAGGGGACCAGATGGCGGCAATGCTGGGTAAGAGCTTAGAGCACCCACATCATAGTGAGTCATTCAGACATGTCAGACCCCTGTAACTTTCAGTGGGATTTATAACTTGATCTCCATTTCCTCTCGAAACAGTTGTTTTCCTACAACCACAGTGCACAAAGCAGCTTCTCATTTCACATTGTTGATTAAATTTACTTTTTGTTTTATTGGGATGACCTCATGTTGTCACAGGTCAGAGCTGTGCACCTGGAGAGGCCAAGAATACGTATGGTACTGGATGCTTCACGCTTCTTAACACGGGGCCTGCACCTGTGCCATCAAGGCATGGTCTGCTGACTACTGTGTCCTATAAACTTGGGCCAGAAGCAGTGACACAGTATGCTCTAGAAGGTACATAATCAACTCAGTCCACAAGGTGCCAATGGAGAGCTGGCACCTAAAACATGAGCTTGATTCTCTCACTCAGCTGTGTCTGCCATGTTTTCTTCATGAATGCGTCCCTCTAAACCTCTAAACCCGCTGCTGTATGACTTCTTATGAAAGCAGGGGCGGTTGCAATAGCTGGTATTAATGCATGCATCTGATGTAGAGAGTATCACATACGTTCATTGCATATAGGGGCGGTTGCAATAGCTGGTATTAATGCACGCATCTGATTTAGAGAGTATCACATACGTTCATTGCATATAGGGGCGGTTGCAATAGCTGGTATGGGAATCTCATGGCTGCGTGATAACATGAGGATGGTGGAGAGCCCGGAGGAGGCCTCTGACCTGGCGGCCTCTGTGAGTCTCTGAATAGTTGCTTCGACCCTTAGTCCTCTAAGTGTACTTAGACTGTGTACTGGCAACTCTCTCTGGAGTCTGCATGCATGCAGTACAGCAGATCCCTTACACTAGAAGAGTACCATGTATTGCCTTGTCTTTGTACATGCAGTACAGCAGATCCCTTACACTAGAAGTGTACCATGTATTGCCTTGTCTTTGTACATGCAGTACAGCAGATCCCTTACACTAGAAGTGTACCATGTATTGCCTTGTCTTTGTACATGCAGTACAGCAGATCCCTTACACTAGAAGTGTACCATGTATTGCCTTGTCTTTGTACATGCAGTACAGCAGATCCCTTACACTAGAAGAGTACCATGTATTGCCTTGTCTTTGTACATGCAGTACAGCAGATCCCTTACACTAGAAGTGTACCATGTATTGCCTTGTCTTTGTACATGCAGTACAGCAGATCCCTTACACTAGAAGTGTACCATGTATTGCCTTGTCTTTTCAGGTCCCAGACACAGGAGGTGTTTACTTTGTACCTGCCTTTTCTGGACTCTTGGCCCCTCATTGGGATGATAGCGCTAGGGGGACCATAGTAGGACTCACAGGTGACATTTTGTAGTAGGGCTCACAGGTGACATTTTGTAGTAGGGCTCACAGGTGACATTTCATACTCTATATCTATGAATTATCATGGGGCATCTTCAGTGATCTCGAATCTTTCATAAGAAGAAGGACGACAGTGAGGAGCATGGGAGTTACTGTTCTGTCCTTGTTGCAGGATTTTCCAACCGTGCCCACATTGCTCGTGCCATGTTTGAGGCTATCTGCTTCCAAACCAAGGAAGTCCTCGAGGCAATGCGTAAAGACGTGGACAGGGATGGCTGCCTCCTGCTGTTAAGAGTAGATGGAGGCGCTGCACGGAACGACCTGCTCATGCAGATGCAGGCGCGCTGCAGCGGCTTTTCTGCATAAGGGATAAATAACTGTTTTGTTCGTAATGAGATCTCCTACACTACTTCAAGATTTGTGTGTTGCAATGCTTTATCACAAAGCCCATCTTGGACTTTACATAAACAACAAGGATTTCAAATGTTGCATTGGCTCACAGGCAGACCTCCTACAAGTACCTGTGCAGAGACCTCACTTCCAAGAGACCACTGCCTTAGGGGCAGCATTAGCTGCTGGCCTCGGAGTAGGGTTCTGGAATGAAGAACAGGTAGTGAATCTTTGGAGATTTTCTGTACACAGTGGATGAGGTTTCTGTAAGTCTGCCTAGAGCCGTCATTGTCCCACAGTAGACTTAGTGTATTCATGTGTTGCTGAGTTCTTGATGTCTCATGATGACCTCATCGGTTTCTTTTAGGTGATGACCTGGCAGGCGTACAACACTACAGAGTTCAAGCCACTGATCAGTAATGAAGATACTGAGCACCGATACAGTCATTGGAAGAAAGCTGTTGAGAAATCTCACGATCAAGCAGATTTGGCAACTTAAGGCAGGCTTGCACTCAAGGTCTATTTACTGATAGTAGTAACGGGTGTGGTCAACTCATCAATCAGCCACAGAGAGGAAATGCAGACCCTTAGTAATGTGAATAAGTTAGAAGCAGGTGACACTGGAAATAAAGAACAAGGAAGTACACTGCTGTGGTGCATTTGGCAACATTCGTCTAAATGCAGACGCAGCTCGTAGGTAGAACAGTAATTGGATTCAAGAACAATACATGACTTTTTTTATGTCATCAAAACTGTTTTTATGTCATCAATGCTATCAGTGAATTTCACAGACATTAACGGCGCAGCAGAGAGGAAGGAGGGCGTTCCACATCATGTCCTCTTATCTGATTTACTATCTTGTTCAAGTCTTTTGAAAACTCCCTCTCTGCTTCTAGATCCTTCAGGATGTCATCTCTGTTAACAAGGGCCTGCAAAGAACATGATACCTTTAATAAATAGTAGTGATAGCAGCATATGTTGCAAATCAATCAAATATGCCAGCTAAGCCAATGCAAATCTTCTTGACAGGACAAATGGGGAATCCCTCAAATCTTTTGCATACAAGATCATATGACGTTCATCATCTAACAACCTCTCGGCAATGAAAGGCCTCTAACTCACTTCTTGCAGTTGCTGCTTCAAGTGAGCAACTGCGTTACGTTGATTCTCACTGGTGTGTACAGCACTCGAGTGTTCCTCCTTGAGGCGCTCTAAAAGGTCCATCATCCCTGCAATGAAAACAAGAAACAGATCACAGTAGTCTACCAGGACTTCCACACATGTCTAAGACATAACAGATCACAGTAGTCTACCAGGACTTCCACACATGTCTAAGACATAACAGATCACAGTAGTCTACCAGGACTTCCACACATGTCTAAGATATAACAGATATATGATTCATTGGGACATAAAGTTAAAAGTATGCTGCAAAAACAGATGAGAACGTTGGCAGTACCTCTGAGTTTATTGTCATGCCCCTGTACCATGTCCAGTATTTTCTTCTCATACTTGCTGCGCACCTCCATTACAAGCTGCTCATGCTGATCAGTCAATGCTCTCAATCGCTGATCCCTGGCAGAAGTGGTTAGAAGTTAGAAGGTGTATGACACCATAAAGACTGAGTAGAGTGCACAAAGAAAGTGGTTAACCGCTGATCCCTGGCAGAAGTGGTTAGAAGGTGGTTAGAAGGTGTATGAAACCATAAAGACTGAGTAGAGTGCACAAGGAAAAAGGCTGGAAAATAGATTCTTTTTTTGCATTCTGCCTGCATTTAACCCTTTTACTGATGTATCAACTGTACACTCCCTACCTGTCCTGGACGACATCCTCCACACTGTACTTTGCCTCCCCCCTTAGTGCAACCAGTTTGGCTACTAACTCATCACGCTCACGCTGCAGGGCAGCATTATTTCTACGCAACTGCTCCACTTCTTGCCATAGCTCATCCCTCTCTTTACGAAGTCCATTGTGGAGCCCCACCAGTTTCTCATGGCTAAGGTAACAGGACAGATTAATAACAGACATTTGAATCATACACTCACACCTCATACACAGGTTTAAAAGGTATCTGTGTTCTGGATACAAGAGGAAGAGAGACTAGAGGGCTGCCACACATACAGAGTGTGACCATCAGATCACGTCACACCTGAGGACTGCAGCATCGTATTGCTTCTGCAAAGATGTGTACTGCTTTTCTACTGAGGAGACCTGGAACTCATACCTGAGGATGAAGAGCATGAGGGAGGAGGGGTTAGTAAGGCCAATGAGGAGATGCTACATCTGTATTACTGTTGCAAGATGTTTGTCCAACAGGGACTTACTGTCTACTGGCTGCTGAAGCTTGCAACTCAAATTGCTTCTGTAGTGCCTCCAGCTGGGACCTCGCACTCATGTCCAGGTCAGTCTTCTGTTATTCAATTGAGTGAAAGTAAAGGATGCACAGAATCGGCAGCAAGGAAGGTGACACACCAGAAAAAAATCATCAGACCTACATGCAAAGCTGAGTATTAAGGCTGATCTCAAGTTGACTTGCAATGATTGCAACAACATATTTAAAATATCTAACTCTAAAACAATATTCAACAAATCAGAAATTCATACATTTTATGTATGAAGATATTTACACATGCAACTAACCCCGCCTAGTTCTGTCTAGGCATCATCATGCTCAGGTGCACAGAGAGACATCTTCCATGAGATGATGATCATATGTGTCATTAATTGCCCTGACCTGGACCTGCAGCGCTTCAATGCTCTTCTTCAGCACTGACCTAAGCCTGCAGCGCTTCAATGCTCTTCTTCAGCACTGACCTGGGCCTGCAGCGCTTCAATGCTCTTCTTCAGCACTGACCTGGGCCTGCAGCGCTTCAATACTCTTCTTCAGCACTGACCTGGGCCTGCAGCGCTTCAATGCTCTTCTTCAGCACTGACCCCTGTTGTTGTTCATTCTGGAGAAGCTTCAAGGCTTTCTCTCTCTCTGACCTCAGGAACTCAGCTCGGGAGGACAGCTCTTTTACCTTGGTGAAAGGAGGCTCAGTGATTACACACTAGTGTGGGGAGAGAACAGTGATTACACAAAACCAGGATGTTCAAGTGTGCGGAGAGAACCACATCTTTACCTCTCTTGCTGAATCTTCTGCCATTCTCAAAGCACCAGTGTTGCGACTCTGTTCTTCAGCAAGCTGCTGTTGCAAAGTGATGACTAATCCCTCAAGCTCCTTTGTACGGCTGGCAGTCTGGATCATTCCAGAAGTTATCATATCAGGTTTTCAGAACGCGCATGCAGTGGTAGCATCTACATTGTCTCTTCTGAAGTAAGATTGAACCATCCCTCAAACATTCCATACTGCAGATGCAACTGCTAGCCTGTACCTTGGGCAACAATCATTGAAGGTACCTGTTGCTGCATCCTTGAGCTAGCATGTTGCAACACCTCAGAGGAGGCCTTGAGCTCTGACAGAGATGACTCTCGGGCTTGAAGCTAGATGAGAGACACAACAAGAAAGGTAGCTTCTTCTTTCAATAAACTGCAGATTCTAATTATGCACAAAATGCGGAGATTTGTTGACAGCTCCAAATAACAGGGATGACTAAAAAAATATGAATTTCAGCTGAGCTCCTTAAGTACACTTTCAGCGGACCAAGAGACCCTGGACAATAGATCCTTCAGTGCTCAGATTACCTGGAAAACATTCTGAGGCTCGGGACTTAACCCTGATTCCCAGTGCCATGCAAGAGTCTCACCTCTTTTTGCGTTGTGTCAAGCTCTCTGCTCAAGTCATGCACTGTCCTCTCTTCTTCTTCCAATTTCTGCACAGCTTTTTTGTACTTCCGGGAGACCTGCAAAAATGTCTTAGACTTAACAAGATGTACAAGAAGTTGTATGCTGTAAATAAACAACAGGTTGCACTTGCAAATTTAATGTGAGATTTATGAGACCATGTGACTGCGTAAAATAATAAACATGATTCCATCAATGTACTCTTAATTACTTTCTCGTGTCCGGCTGTGAGAGCATCCAACTGAGCACTAGCTTCAGCAACAGCAGCATGCAGCTGAGAATGTTGGGCAGCATAATGAGCATTTGAGTCTGACGCATCGCTGAGCTCAGACTTGAGGGAATGAACCTGATGGACAGAAAGGAAGTACAGAAGAAAGTGTGGACAGCAACCACAACAGGTTTGTGATGACATAAATGTACCTCAGGCAGGATCCACCTTTAACAAGGTTGAGCACAGGTTAAGCCTTCTTGCACATCTGATGAGAGAATCAAGAGTGTGTTACAGCAGCTTCTGATCATGCTGATCATCTCAGGTTGTTTGACTGCCAAAAAATGTAGAAAAAAATGACACAGTCATCACATGAATGTTTGTGCACGCGACTGTCTATCCCCATTGTTGCATCCTTTCTTATGCTCAATGGTGACCATATCAGAATTTTAAGCACACACTTAAGATGCAACAAGCAAACACAGCAACTAATGCAGACACATTTTAAGACACATTTTTAAGACGCACTTTTAAGACACATTTTAAGGGTGGTTCTTTGTACAGGGAGATAGAGTTTTGAAGAGGACGTTTACAGTTTTTGACAATATCCAAGTTGGAAGCACAATACAGCCCTTTCAAAATTAAACCCTAAACCCTTACAACAATACCGACCTCCTGTGTGAGATCATTGGCAAGCTGCTGTAACGACATTATTGATGTAACTTCAGCTTCTAAGACATCCCGCTGTCGAGATAAGGCCACAACTTGATTTTCCAGCTCATCACGCATATCCAGAGAGCGTTGTGACTGAGGCGGACACAGAAGCAGCAAAGCAGTACATGTTTGTAAAAAGAAAGGACTGCAGGATCATCATTAAGAAATACTTCCAAACAAGTTCATCTGTACATCAGTACCTGTGCCTCTCCATTTAGTAACCGATCCTCCAATCTCCTTCTCTCACTCCTCATCTCCTGAATCCAGGATTTTAGCCTCTCTACTTCCCTGTGCTGAAGCGCATTGGCAGAAGCATCTCCAATTGGCTGGCCTGTGTCACAGTCATGGATACAACATGTCTCTCAGTGCAGCATGGATACAACATGTCTCTCACTGCAGCATGGCTTTATAATCACCTCATCAGGCTTAAAAGGAAACTTAAAATGATGAGTGCAGTTATAATCAGGAGCCTGGTTCCAACAGCAAACATTTGAAAGAATAATGAGTGGATGTAAGGACTAGCATTGGCAAGGCATATGAACATTCATCATGATCCTCTGTGGGGTGCACACTGAAGGACAAAGGGTGTGCCTCAAGTTTTTGCCCTTATGGTAGGATGCTATAGGGAAGCAGCATTGTGAAATTGTGGAGTGCACACTACAATGTGAAGACGGCATGAAAAAGAGTCACTTAAACTAAGTAAACTTACACGAGACTCAAGCACACTATGCAACCTGTCTTACCTAGACCTGGACTCCAGCACACACTGTGCAACCTCTTACCTAGACCTGGACTCCAGCACACTGTGCAACCTCTTACCTGGACCTGGAGACTCTTGATAATTTATGCCTCCTGGTCCTCTGGACAAAGCCGCTTGAAGAGACCCATGAACATGTAAACCTCTGGTAGGAGAACCCACTGATCTATTGAATTGAGGACTTCTTGTGCTCCCTCTTGGATAGTACTCAGAAGTCGTGGTAGATGGCAAGTGAGAGCTGTTCGCATGTCTGTGTATTATGTTTGATGGTGTGAAGGCCTGGAGTCCAGAGTCATGGTAATGGGAGCTTGAAGAATGCAGGTAGGTATGATTGGAGGGCGGGGCTGCTACTGATGGTGAGCCAGAAGTAGCAGCTAAAGAGATCATGGAGGGTGTGGCTTGTGAGAAGGTAGGAAGTGGCAGCTGGTAGCTGGAAGGTTGATGTGTAGAGTGTGGGACTGTGGCAGCATAGTGTGATGTGGAGGTATGACCAGGTAGGACTGATCTAGTAGATGGAGTTGGAGTCGAGGAGTAAGAAGCTGCATGACCGCCTGGGGAGTTACTCTTGAGCAGTGATGGCTTGTAGGAGGTTGATGAGGGCTTATGAGGGAGAGTAGGATAAGTAGAGCTCTTAGGAGGTCCTGTGACAGATGCTTTGAGTATTTCAGCCGTAAAGGTCTCCTCAGACACTCTGGATGAGAAATAAGTGTGAGAAGGAGGCACCTCAGCTGTATCAGTGCGCTTTTGCATATCATTGATCTGTCTTCCAAGATTTGCCATCCTTTGCTGCAACGCTTTCATCTGTGCCTACATCATAATTTAAAAAGTTGCTCCTTGGTACTAAAACATGTATGCTATGATCAACAGCATGTGGAGCATGGGCATCCTTAGAGTGTGGACCATGCTGCTACGTCAGCTAATCAATGTAGCAGCACCTTCATCAATGAATCATCCTCATCTTGCTCTGATCCTCTTCTGTCCTGAAAGTGTGCTTTGCTGTCCAGAATCTCTTGTCTCGAGCGTCTTGATGATGTGGTAGAGACATGAGGTGTCCTCTCATAACTTTGACTTTCTCTACTGCCTTGACTCAGATCTCTCGAAGTCTCTACACCAGAAGAATGGCCATGGCGTCTACTACTTTCCTGCATACCTATTTAACACCTAAAGTCAAACATGGCGTCGTAGGGGTATTGCTGCTCAAAAACGGCGCATTAATGCAAATAAATTCAATATATAAATAGTTTAGCTAATGTTAAGTTCAAATTTAATGGGAAGGCAGGAGACTTTTCTATGTAGCTTGTCTGTATACGAAGTCAAGAAAACAATCTGATGAATTCGATCACTGTGCAGGACCATCTTAAAACCAAAAAGGCATTCATACTTCAAGGAACAACTGCTCCCGATCTTTACAAGGTCGCATGGTAGTTACATTGGTCTTAAAACCTATCATGCTGAGCAGTGCAGTTAAGTTAACAAGTAAGTGCGTATCCTCCATCAAATTCAGAGAGCACAAAAGGAGCGTACACGGTATTTGTCATCAGCGAATCAAAACCATTGCTGCTATGTCTGCCGAGAGCCTGCAGGGTCAGTCATGCAAGAGTCTGGGTGTATGCTCAAAGTAAGTTCTGTACTGATCCATCATGTTATGAGGTATGCTGGAAACATGAAATTCTCATCATACCCAGTGCAGGAACAGTTTTAAGTACATTCATTTCCATGATGCCGCTATAAAGTAAACTTAATGATCCTGCTCTTATGTGCCCATTGTTTCAGGGATACCCCTCTGGTTAGTATATCAGATATGCCAGACCTAATGAAATCCATACCTCGTTGGAAGCTCGCAACTGATCAGAAATCTATTACTCTCAAATTTTCCACCAGGAACTTCATGACAGGTGCAAAAAAATGCATTCCGGTGTTTTCTGTGTTAGACATCACAACCCTTACGTCCCAGTGCCAACAGTCCATGCAATAACAGCTAGGTAACCTATCTTTGATTTTCCTCAAAGTTTCGCTGTCTGTGTGCCTGAAACTGCAGCTCTTGAGTTTCTCAACCAAGCAGGAGCAGTAGCTGAAGAAGAGGGACACCATCCAGACTTCCATCTAACAAACTACAGGTCCTCGCCTCACAATGCCATTTCGTATGTTCTTATCTCAACCAAACAACTCTGTTCTCACTCAATTGAAAATATCGCCCAGATGCAAAGTTTTACCTTCTGTCAACCTCTTCTCAAACACTCTCATCACTGCCAAATCAGGGATGTGGAGGTAGCCTTGTACACGCATGCAGCTGGGGGGCTGACGATGTTTGACTTCATTGTTGCTGCAAAAATAGATGCGGTTCCAGTCGATGTGCTACCACAGAAGCTCAGTCATGACTGACATTTACCAGGGCGATTGCTCCTCACCTGGTGCCTACATCTTATGTCCTTCATCACAAATATTTATCCTCTGTAGAGGTTACATTGAAGATGTCCCGAGGGGTTAATACAAGTTGAAAAAGGCTTACAGTTTATGGCTGAGAAACTTAAAGTGCATGTCTAGTCAGCATGAAATTATCAAGGGCCAGCAGTTATGTTTCTTCTCTAGTTCTAGGAGCATTGTTACAGGAGCCTTGTAACTTAGTTTCCCATCACAGACTACCCCTCTTGCTGTACAGTGCCGTGTTCAACAATTCCAACGAAATGTTCTGTAATATCATATCATATCAGATATCTTATCTCCATCCGATCATGCCTTATGCCAGCTGATCAGCAGCTAGACCATGGAAACGCACTGCCCCATCTACACCGCAGGACAACACCCCATCTTGCAAGCACACCACACTGGTAACAGCAGCCCCTGTAATGCCACTGGGCTTGCTCTTTCTGCTACTGCCGCCTCCAGAGTTTCTCCCGCCAGCAGACCCCTGATGATGGTTCTGATCAACATTATGGGACCCAATGCCTTCAATGGCTTTACTGAGTACCACAAAAGGATTCTTTGACGCTGCATAATGGACTTTGTCCAATGCATCCATCACCTTTCCAGATTGCACATCCACCACAAGGATGCTGCCGTCTTTGGACCCTGATACCATCAGCTGCTGCAATGGGACTACAGCAGCAGGAGCAGAAATGCTGGCCCCAGTTGGCAGGCCTGCTGCCCCCGCTCTATTGCCAGGAAGTGAGATGCAGGTGGTGGGAGCGGTGGAGGTGCCAGAGGCCCAACATGAGACTGAGGTGACAGGACCATGATGGGCTCGGGGCAGACTCCACAGAGGGGCTCTAGAGCTTAACATGCGCAAGTCCAGGGCAGTAAGATCACCTGGTTGGAGTGTGAACAACAGCAGATGTGATTGAGTCTCGTATGAATATATATTGAAAATAAAGACTGTGAGAACACTAATATTACTTTAACATGCCTGTCAACTGTCAAGTGATGTCTACATAAATAATATCGATAGGACAGATGAGGTTGAAAATAAGCTAGGAAAGCATGGTGAGTGCTCGAGGATTTTGCATGCTCTGACCCAGATTAAGGGACCAGTTACCTGCTTCATCTCCAAATACTAGCAGAGGCCCTGCTGGTGCGTGAACCAGAGTGAGAGCCGTGGGGTCCGCCTTCCGCCCTCTGATCTCCGCCACCAGTCCGCTCCCAGGCGGACTCAACATGTCCCACCAACATAATGTACCACCCTTCTCCCCTCTCCCACATGCCACCAACTGATGCCCCTCGTCACTCAGTAATGCAAGGTCATAGCCTCGTTTTTGCAGACACTATCAAGAGGCGCAGCAATAAGCAATAAATATGACGTAGATAAGTGAGGGGTACACATGACTCAAGTTCACATCCTTAAAGCAAGCCTGGACAAAGTCAGATTAGTTCCATTATGTCTGGCTTCCACAAATCTACGATGGAAATCAGGCAGGAAACGTAAGTGTGGTATGAGCGTGCCAAGCAGGATGTAACTGCCAAGCAGGATTCAACTGTCGCATGGTCAACTCATCTTACATGATGTGTCCACTCTGCATATCCTAAACCATGAGAACCGACACGATCCTGTCTCCAGACTGCCACCAATCCCCCCTCTCCCAGGCCAGCAAAGTGTGAACCTTTCCTGCTGTACTGCAGTGCCACAGCCGTCTCCCAGTGCTGAGCCTGGACAACAAATTGAGTAACTTTAAAAACAGGTACATGACTCCTGTTAAGGTCACAACAGCATGATTGAAAGTAGAAGACTATTTATGAAATCATACTGACCAGAATGAAGTCAGGCAGCAGTTGCCGTGAGTTTGGAGTGGGTTTGTGGGCATCCCTCTCAAGCAGAGGCAAATATGTGGCTCTGGAGCTGGTCTCGCCATGCTTCCAAAGGAAGACATGGTCACTGCTAGAGCCTGCAGTTTTAGAATAATGTAGATTATGATGAACATAGGCCAATGGTGGAGGACTAGAAAATTTGAGTTTTTATATGTCATCATAGCTCTTTAGCACCCACCTGACAGGAAAAGGTCCCACTCAGGGTGTGCACCCACCTGACAGGAAAAGGTCCCTCTCAGGGTGTGCAGCCACTGCTGCAGAGTGAGTGTGAGAGGCAGATGTGGATGGCCCTGTGTTCTCCCTCACATCATTGGCCATCACAGCCCATGGGTCAGGAGTCCATCTGGGAGGAGGGGAGAATTAGGACCAATATTGTCAAATTGGACACAGATTGATAAGAGCAGAAGGCACCAGTGGGGAGGAGCATAAGCAGATGTAGACATTAAAGCTGCATTCTTATGGGGGGACGCCTGCAAGGCAGGAGAATGTAAAGAAGTTCCAACCTGACATGATCCAGCACTTGCTGCATCAGGCCTAAGAAGAGTGATGCAGGGGACTGTTGTAGTTGTTGCTGCTGCTTGGCAGCTGTACTGGGGGCACTCAGCCCCCCCCACAGAAGGCCACTGTTCCCTGCATGGACCATCAGCATTAAATTGCGAGCTTTTTAAATCAGTCAATTACTAAGCCGGCAGCTGATTTTGTGGCAAAATATGGGATAGCATGGCCACCTTGTTTCAACTCAGTTCCCACTTCAAACTCCAAGACCTTTCCCACTTGTATGAACTAAACAGGAGCTAATCACAGTTGGGCACTTTGAAGGCCTGCCTATTATTATCTATCACATTATATGTACCTGTGACTACTGCAAAGGGCCTGTCTATTATTATCTATCACATTATATGTACCTGTGACTACTGCAAAGGGCCTGCCTATTATTATCTATCACAGTATATGTACCTGTGACTACTGCAAAGGGCCTGTCTATTATTTCCTATCACATTACATGTACCTGTGACTACTGCAAAGGGCCTGCCATGACCATCTGGGGTGACAAGCCCACTGGAAGCAGTAGCTCTGCACTTGTCTCCCTCAATATTGATCACATCCAGTGGCTCCTCAAACAGCGACCCCTGGTGTGCAAGATGAGGGTGATGAGGGTGATGGGTATCATGATGCTGAAGAGAAGCTGCCACAGAAGTAGCGGACACCCCAGAGCTGGATCTGCTGGGAAGAAGGGCACTGTTAGGCAGCTGGGGAGCTGCGGAAGGGGAGGCGGTAGGTGAGCGGGGCCCTCCGTTGCCGGCTGGCGGGGAAGTCCCGCCAAAAGTGACAGAGTCTCGAGTAGTACGTGATACGGCAAGGGAAGTCCTGTGGGAGTGGATCCCACCATGGGCTGCCTGATACATGGCAAATGCTGAGGGTGCATCAGCGTCAAGACTCATCTGGTGCTGAGTTGGAGGACTGCCAGATGTGGAAGGGTAGGGGGCAGGGGCGGAGCCATCCCTGCTGGTCCACAGATGGCGGAGCTTCAGAGGAGGTAGCAGCGGCTGATGATCTGCTGGAGCAGTACACTGTACATGCTTTTGGAGTAGAGCCTGTACTGCTGAGTGGTCAAACCCTAAACCAGCTGCCTTCAGCATCGACAGCCTCTGATGTATACAAACGATCTCTGCACTGCTTTGACCAGTAAGTGTTGGGCTATCTTCATGATGCCCCACCCGCTGGTCAAAAGAAGAGTAGTTGAGTTGGTTGGCGGTTGCTACAGGAGCCCAGCTGGCAGCCAGCAGGTGTTCACACAACCTGCCCAAAGGATCTGGCAACATTTCCATGCTCCCTTGGACATCACACCATCTAATGTGCTCTAGGAGTTTGGAGACCACATTCACAGCCTCCACAGCCATAGAGGGCAGGCCTGCTGCCTGAAGAACAGATGCCGACTTCACAGCCAAGCATGCAACATCCATAGGGAGGCTAGCCGGGACAGGCCTGGCACAGGCAGTGGGAACAACCAAGTCATTTAAACAGCATCAGCATTCACAGTTATCCCCTCAAGTACTTGTTGGGAAGCACATGAGAGCTATGATAAGGGGCCATCATAGCGAACCATGATTTCCAGGTATGGAGTGTGAACAAATAGAGTCACCAAGCAATGCCCATACCTCCCAGAAAAATGATGCAGAGTAGCTAGCAAAAGATCCAGGGCAAAGGGATCTTGTGCAGCACCTCCTCCAGGATCAGAAGCAGCTGCAGCAGCAGCAGCATGCCTATGATTTTCACTGCTGTCACCTATCTCAGGTACATCTGTCTTGAGCAAGGAGAGGAGAGCCTCCTGAGGCCTGCCTGCTGCCCATAGTAGTACAGCCTGAGCATTGCTGTCACCATGGTTCTTGGCGTGAGGAAGGAGGTCCTACAACACGACATGTGTTGTTGTAGGACAATATCGCTCAGCATGAATATGTATAAATTTGAATTTATTGTACACCTGCACAAGGTCCCAAATTGAGGGGCAGTCAATCACGCCTAATGCTTCTGCAATCATTTCGTTTGAACAGGAGATGCAACAGCAACAGCTCCTGAATAACATGCAAGATGAGAACATAACTGTGAGCATCATAACGAGCTGCAAGAGTTTGAAATTTCGCAGTCCATGAGTCGACTACTGACCTCCAGGATCAGCCTCTGGCTACACGCCCCACCTGCCCCCCCTTGAAGGAGCCGTGCCACAAACAAGGCCAGCTGTGGGTCTTGAAGTTCATGAGCTAACACACCCACAGCATCCCAATACTGATCTGCTAGAATAAAGAAGCTGGCCGCCATCTCATACCTTAAGGATATGAGAGATGCATGACATGAACAAGAGATGCGTGGTGCGGACATATTCAGACATTTACTACACGACAAGAATGTAGGTAGAATATAAGACAAGCATATGTTAGCTGGACCTGCCCTGTAACTCCTCGACAAACAGCCGTGATATGAAGTACTTTTGGGATTAAGCGGAGCCTGAGATTTCTTGGTAATAAATTTTCCAAACTAGGAGCCTTGAAAGTCACATATTGAACACAGGAAAGTAGCAGGTTCGTCTTACCTGTGCTGTCCAAGAAGAGCAAATGCATTCTTAGCTGCAGCCTTCTTGTGATCCTCATTCCTGAAGTCTCTCTGAAGGAAATCTGCTAACTTTATGTTGCTGGTCTGCAAGTATGAGGCAAATGAGCCAATGTGAAACAGTTAAGTTACGCAATGTCAAACTCCAGCCTCAAGAAGCTTGTCTCCTGGCATGTGAATAGGGAAATAGGTATCAAGTGGTGACACACATGTACTGTAAAATCAGGGTCAGTATTTTGCGATACAATCCCTATTCACAACAGCTGTGGGACAGCAGAACAGCTTACACCTGTCTGAATAGATTCTGTAGCACGGCCTTCTTTCCTAGGGCCAGATACAGTAGCATGCACTCATGAGGGTCTCTGTACTGAGCGAATTGAGACTTGGCCACAGACTCTGCAGCAGTCCTAGCATCAGCATCACTCAGTAGCCACAACCCAGCACCAGCTCGCCGTAGCTGAGACCAAGAGTAGCCTCCAGCATTACGACCTGTTACAAAACGAGTAGAAGAGAGATTTTAACAAGTTTTTGATATCTGCGCAAACTTGGAATGAAGAAGGACTTGCATTTTTCTTTTCATAAAGCAATGACCATGTGACCTAGTATTTAACAATCTTAGTCCTACTACATTACTTAAACGGGAATGCAGAATGTGGGATGCAGTAGTCTTGTTGAGTCAGTGACAGCACTAGCTTGCTCAGAAGCCTGTCTTATTGACATGATGGTCTACAGCTTCATAATGAAATCAAAACTGGCTTCAGGCTGAGACTGCCCTGAAGCGCTGCGGTTCTTACGTGCTGATGCTGCAGACTGAGCCACGCTGGTGAACCCAGAGGCACTAGGAGATACCCGCTGATCCTCATGAGGTCTACTCTCCACATGCTGCATGGAAGCTTCCAGAAGAGAACCTTGGCAGCTGGAGGAAGCTGCCCACAACAGTGCCCTGGCCTCCAATCCAGGCATAAGCCTCATCACCTCAGTAAAAGGTGGAGTAGCTAGACCTGTACAATAAATGCACGGAGCTCTGTTGAAAGAAAATGACTTCCTCAGCCGTGGTTTTTGAGCAGGAGCTGAATACAGATAACTTCTTTGGAAGATGCAGTAGAGTACAATGACAAGTTTTAAGTTTACAATACAGGTTGGCACATTTCTACAGCCTCCAAGAAATTGGGGACACATGCTCTGCATGCACTCACACTCATCCTTCACAGACTGTTCCTCCATGCTCTGCATGCACTCACACTCATCCTTCACAGACTGTTCCTCCATGCTCTGCATGCACTCACACTCATCCTTCACAGACTGTTCCTCCATGCTCTGCATGCACTCACACTCATCCTTCACAGACTGTTCCTCCATGCTCTGCATGCACTCACACTCATCCTTCACAGACTGTTCCTCCATGCTCTTGAATGACAGGACTGACACTGCCCTGGAGGGTGCGGTTGTGGACATTCCCATCATCCCAGGAGAGGATAGTGATGTCTGCATTGATGTCTTTGAGGAATTCCCTCCTGATGTACCAGCAGATTGAGTCTCCTTCCCCAGCTTCCCCCTTAAAGCTGCAGCAGAAGTATGAACTGAAGGGAGAGGGGTATGCACGCCTCTGCGTCTTCTCCTAGTACCACCTGCATATGTGTCCTGAGGCACATCACCAGTTGACGGCTCTCCCACTGTCCTCTGACCCTCCCAGGTGCCTTCAGTCAGACTCGCAGCAGAGGCGGCAGGAGTCAAAGAAGCTCCCTTGTCAGGGACAGTCGTGGACCTGTCCATCTTAGAGACAGTGACCGGCCTGATCAACAAGGGTGCCATCAATCAGTGACAATAGTACATCATCACGGTAAAACAACAGGATGTCAGCTTCCATGCTCTAGCCAAGTAGCTGCCAAGTAGCTTATGAGGTCATGACAGCAACCATGGGACATAACATGGCAGTACCATCTGCTCAGCTACAGTGCTCAGCTAGCATCGTATTCCTGGCAGAGGAGACCATGTAGAGTTTCAGGGTGATTTTGTGTTGCCTCACACAACCTAATATAGACAGGACTGTCTAAAACATGCCTGACCTGAATAGATTGCTGCTGTCCCTGGCTTCAGCCTTTGCCTTCTCGGCTGCCTTTGCTAGCCCTTGCAAGCGATCTAGATCTGCCGCCACACGACAGGTGGAAAGGAACACACGTGCTCCTGTATCCAGCTTGGACATGACATCGCCTCCACTTTCAGTGACCTGAGATGAAACAGAAGCAGGAACAAGTATGAACAAGTATGAGTTGTTATCCTATTTCCCAGCCAGGTATGAAGAGTGGCAGTACATGGCCATGCACATCTACCTGCTGCCATGCAGACAGAACCTTACAGATTTCCCTTGGTTTGTCATTCCTTAGCTGATTATAAGCTCACCTGGAGTATAACTGATGACGAAACCATGCTAGATGATGCAGCATTCAAACTTGCATCAGCACGAGAAACAGCACTGGCCAATTGGCACAACTGCTGAGCCTGCTCCTGACTCAAATGCAGCAATGAGAGGAGCCTCCGGGAAACCTTTGCAGCCTCAACTCTGGGGTCCTCTTCTCTAAGGTAAGAAGGCAGCAGAGGAGAAGCTGTGGCATCAGCTTCCAATGAATCATCTGTGCTTACCACTCCCTCCTGCAGACACGCATAACAGAACAAATTCCCAGCACTTGCATAATGTCATATTTAATGTATTCAAACTAGGAAGCAGGAATAAACAATGACCTCAACTGTTCTGTCATTATTTTATCTTAATCTCATTTTAATTTCAGCATAAAGGGGTCGTCCTCATCTCAACACATACATGCAACCAGTTCTTAGCCACAGCACCTAGGTTAGCTGCTAAGGACGCATTACACCGTCCACATCCATGGACTCCTTTCTTTCATGGAAGCACCATGTGGGTGGAGTCCTAGTATCTCAATACCTGCTTGCCAGCTCCCAGAAGCTTCAGCAGGTCCCCCAGCTCCTCAGCATCTAAGAGCAGGTCAGGCAGACCAGTGGAGGCCGGCTGCTCTAGTAGACGTGGGAAAATAAGCAGCTTCCTGTCCTTATTGGCCTTATTAAAAGCACCATCATGAAGACCAGCCTCCTCCTGTATGCCAAGTGACACAGGGCTTATGCTTGCCTGCTCCTCTACTTTTTGCTCTGCTGCAGTAGCTCCAAAACCAAACGCGGACATGTCAATCATGCCGGTATCAAGCGCTGAAGGCTGCAGAGGATGAGGGGAGGAAGCAGGTGGAGCAGGGGCCGGGGGAGGGGGAGGCGGTGGTGGAGAGGGTTGCAACACAACTGGAGAAGGAGCAGGAGGAGGTTCTGGGGCATCGTCAACATTGCCAAATCCAAATACAGACATATCCAACATCCCTGTCTCTAGGAGACTTTTAGGAACAGGATTTTTGGTGGCAACAGGGTTACTATGAAAAGACAAAGGGCATCCTGTACCAGCAGCAACCTCCTCTCTTTGAGTATCCTCAACATCATCAGGACTAAAACTGGCGCCGAAACCAAAAGCTGACATGTCCAATACTCCGCTGCTCATAGGGTCTGCAGGCAAGCGCACCTGAGAAGGTTTAGGCAATGCAATGCCGCTGCTGCTGCTGCTTTCTGGATTGTCCTTGCCAGTACCGCTGCCAAGAGAGGCTAATGGATTGGCATAGGTACTGCTTACAGGACGCATACTACTGCCAATGCCGTCCAATTTCAAATTGTTTGAACCACTCCACTCTTTCTGTGGCATTGCAGGAGCTTGAACTGAAGCTGCGCTTCCCAGAATGGAGGACAGTAGCTTCATAGGCATTCCATCATCTGCAGGATTGTATTTTGGATTAGCATTGACATTATTGAGGGTCTGCCAGTTGCTGGCTAACCCAAAGTGGCCTGGCTCCGTTTTACCACTGATTGCCACTGAATGCAGACTACTCTGACTCATAAAGCCAGCAGTAAGGCCTGTGAGGGATACAGGCACTGGGCTCTGCAGCATCTGCAGTAGACACGACATGCCCTTGCTGCCAGGCAACGCCATGCATGCATCACTGTCAGTGCTGCCAGTCTCAGACAGGGCTTCAAACAGGATCCAAGGATCCGCCAATTCAGCTACAGCAGACTGCCACCTTATTGCACTCCAGTCCTCCATCTCCAACTTCTTGACCACTGTCCTCATCCACGATAGAAGCTTCCGCAGTACACAGCAGGCGGTACCAAGTCGTCCCTTCGCTAGTAAAGCACTCAAAGCTTGGGGGTGGTATGGAGGGAGACTACCACAGAGGCCTTGGGCAACTGCCGGCAAGGAAGCCTCAGATGGCGATGTCTGGGAGGTGTTCAAGACAGTGCTTGAAAAAGGAGTGGCATCCTGAGGTGTTTGCTGATCAAGCATGTTTGAAAGCACGACAATCTGGCGACCTGCATCAGAATTCAACATGAAGCAGTAGAGCCTTGAGGCTCAATGCTGAACCCAATTTATGAGCAATTCTACTTACAGGTTCTTGGCATCTGACTGTCAGGACCCAACCATTGAGCTGAGTACAAACAAACTCCAGCAGAGCCCTCTCCCCTCTCGACATATGATCTTAGACAGTTTCTGATTGATTCCATTCAGGTTTCATTCTTTTGGTGGATGACTTGGGACTTACCAGACGTTAAAGCTAGCGTCCCATTTGACAATCCAGACAAGGCCAGAGGCTTTGAGGGCATGCCGCAATGCCTAGCAACAGGCAGCCATATCCCTTGCCTATCACAACAGTAAAGCAGTACCAAACCTGTAAACAGCATGAGTCCGAGGAATTCTTAGGGCTTGCAAGTTGACTGGACAGGAGTGAAGCTGTGTAGTAGCTGCAAGTTGACTGACAGAAAATATGTAAATCATATTCGGATCTACAGCAACATGCTTACCTGTGAGACAACATTTTACAGTAAGGTATGAATATGTGTGGTGGTGATTGCTTTATGTCCTAACAGAAACAATGCACCCTTTCCTTACCTGAATCCAGTGCCAAGGCCAGCATGGGCACGAGCCCTGCAGCTGTCACCCAGGCTAGGAAGCTCACTGAATCCTCCAGGCTTAGCCAAGCCTCCTCTACCAACTCCTCTGCCAGCAATGCCTCAGAGGCCGACAAACGACCAGCAGCACTCCCAGGCCCTTCCTGAGAACAGGCGGATTGACGGACTGGGATGTCATCCCCAGGATCTGCCATGCGCAAGGTGACATGCTTCCTCCAGATGACTACAGCATCCCTTCTTGCCATGCCTCCAGAGGTGACGGAGGCTGCAGCATAGCCACTGGCAGTGTGTACCGCCACTTGTGTCACACAGCAATTCTCAGATGAGGCAGGACTACTGGTATTGGAGGATAGTACAGCAGGGCTACTACACGGAACCTGTTGTAACAGCAAAGGACTAGCTGAATTGTACTGTATCAAGAGCCTCTGCACTGCTCCATTTGCTGCACCTAACAGCAACACTAGACTGCAACCCTCTGTACAGAAACAGCAGGGGCAGACCTCCATCCCCTGGTCCAGGTGTGACTGTGAGAGCGGGAAGGTGCCACTGCTTACCTCAGTGAAGTGCATGTGAACTGAAGGAGTACTGCAGCTAGGAGCAGGATACCCTGTATCTGATGCTAAAAGCCCGCTGCTGAGTTGAGCATTTAAAATCCATTGTTGGTACATCATAGGCTGGGCTCTTGCTGTGCCCCCCACAGGTGAGAGAGAAGCTCCTCCGCTAGGAGAGGCAACCTCAACAGCTGCCTCTTTTGAGCTTCCGCTCGTCAGCACAGCCAACACTACAAATGTGCGGCTGCATTGGTGCGTGGCTAAATCTTCTTGGTTGAATAATGTGATAGGTGATGGCTTCCCTTCCGGTCCGGCAGTTGTGTTGCCATCAGGAAAAAATGAAGACACTGTCTTCAGAACGGTGTAAGCACCATCTGAGACCTCAAGCTGCATCACACAGGCAATTACATGAGCCCTCCAACAGGGCTGGTACAGTGGACTCAGGTGGGAGCTGTTAGGAGGCAATATAGGCAATGTTGGCAGCTGAATGGCGTATATGCAAGGATTGAGCTGTGCGCCTGAGACTATAATGTAGCAGATGATTGTGCTTCTCCATGTATTTGAACTAGGGCTAGAGGTTGCAAGTTGGTAGCTGTCAGTTTTATTATTATGGCTTGAAGAGTGTTGCAGTGGGAACCAGGATGCAGTGTTCAAGCCTGAGCACAGGAGACGGGAGCACTGAGGATCAGCAGTGGAGGGCAGCGAGAGCGGAATCTGCTCAACTGGAGAGAGATACCTGTTAGAGGAGGAGCACATGTTGAGGGGGGAAAGACAAGAGGTTGGTGAGGGGCATATTTTGAGTGAGGATGGACAAGGGTGTTAGAGAAGCGCATCAAAATTTAGGATGGAGAAGAGGTGGGCTAGGGGCACAATGTGAACGAGACAAGATGATTGGTCATGCAATGTAAGATGACTGGCGATGCCATGTAAGATGATTGGTCAGCAATTGGCTCAAGTATGCTGGATGATAAACAGCATACCATCCTCTCATGTCATCATAAAAACCAAGCTGCTGCACATATTAGCTTTATATAGCTTTCCTTAACTCTCACCATAAAGACAAGCTCCCATTTGAATCCAAAGCAGCTGCTACATCTACCCCAGGGTGTACCTCAAAGGAGGTGAGTTCCTCCTTACTACCTAGCAGCTGTTGTTGACACAAGGAGCGGATAACGATGCTGGTGGATGGAGGCGTCCAGCTGCCATTATCCTCTGAGTCCTATTTTCAGCATTTTATTACGAACATTTAGAGCTTCCTCAGAGCAGAGGATCCGCATTATTTAGAGCATCAAATTCTAAGGTAAGAACTTCAAATGCGTCACAAACACAAGGTGTTGGCACTCTAATGCATTAGCTGAATGTGTATGGCTTGTGATTGTTTGCGCACTTAGTCTATGCTGAGGTAGCATCATCAATGATAGGGAATTATGCAATTTTGATGCATCTCCTGCCTCTGCTGCTGCATAAAGCTAGAGGAGGCACAGCGATGGGTTTGCTCCTATCTCTTTTGCAAACATCAAGAGCACCGATGCTTGTGACTAACCTTTGTGATTGTAGCCACTTCCAATGCCCTCACTTCAGCATAGCCACCATTTCCCACAGAGAAGTGGTCAATTGCATGAATGACCTAAGAATCACACAGGGTGTTTTGACATATCCTGGAGGCCATTACCATGCTCTGAGGATACATCTCAGAAGCTCATATAATTGTTGATATCTAAGCTACAATAATGATTCTAAACCTGACAATGGTCTAGCTTTACTTCTTCCACAAATCCCAGCCCCTGGATTTTATTGTGCTGTAAACTAGTCCCTTCTGATGATATTCTGTTGTGCTTTTAGTTATGGTGCCCAATACAAACTGGTCCCTAGCACTCACAGGCACCCCTTCAGGGTATACTACGTAGGCCGCAAGGCCCAGGCTTGGTCCCTGAGCGGCCAACAGCTCCTGTGCATCTATCCATGATAGATCAGGGGCTGGAGTAATAACGGCACCTCCCGCTGCACTAGTGGGGGCTCGCCCTGGGGAGCCCAGCACACGTGCCCCAGTTGGGGAGATGGCAGGTCCAGGCATTCCAGCAGCACCTGCTGCTGGGTTGGTACTCATGCTGCTGGTCTTCAGCACCTTCATGATAGGTACTGACAGTCTGCTAGGTCCTTCACAAGGTGCCCCACACCTCCCCCAGAGGATAGCCTTGGGAGCGCTGGTCTTGGAGGAGGAGGAGCCACCCCTAGGCAGCCCACTGAGGATCACACCTGACAGGCTGTCTATAGCCCACAGACACACCTGCTCCTCAAGATGACCTGAGGCAAAGGGAGCCTTGATTGAAGCAGGAGCAGTATCTTGTTTCATTCAGAAAAATTAAAAAACAGCAAGAAAAATGTGGACAGTATGGACTGTTAAGAAAAAATAATATTTTGAGGAGTGATACTTCTGACCATGCATCCCATACTCGACAGCGCTCTAAAGTTTCTACTCCAACCTTTGATGGATCCTGGAACTGATATGCTGGCCACCACCCAGTGCACCTTGGAGCTCAACTCCTCCTCATCATCATCACCCTGTCCCTGAGTACCAGCAGCACCTTGCTGTTGCCTGACCCACCTCCCTCCCTCAGCCAGCACATGCCTGCTGTTGTTCCCAGGGAGGGGCCGAGCCCAGCAAGCCCTAAGCCCTGGCAGCAGCCCTGGTGTAAGTCCTTGTACTGGAGGCTCAATCACCAAAGTAAGGCAGTACTGACTCATAGACACACCAGGTGCTGAGGTGCCAGTTGCTCCTGGGAACAAGTCCCTCATAATCACCTCTACCCATATACGAATGCACCAATCCTGACCCACAGTCAGCAGTGCCAGGCTCCTACTAACAGGTGCTGGTAGGGCTGCTGCAGCTGCCTGGCTGCCTTGCATCGTCTCTACTGGAAGCGTCAAGGAGGTTGATGGAGGAGTCAAAGTCGGGTGGGATGCAAGGGCAGGACTCCATTGTAAGGAGAGGACCTTGACTGGGTGGCGGATAGACTCTGCACCTACATGGCAGGAGGAGGTAGAGGGCGCTACACCCTTGACAGCGGATGAAAGAGTCTGGTTGGAAGAGTTTGGAGCGGATCCTGCTGCACTTTTTGCGGCAGCTTGTGAGGATGTGTCCTGTTGCGGCCACCAGATGGTCACTCTGTGCTGCTGACTACTCTTGTCTGAGCGGGGTGCTGTGGCGCATGGGTGCATGGCATCTAAACCTGCTGCAGCAAGCACATGGGGGGTGTCGCTGCATACACTCCAGGCCTCCTCAGCTTGTACATCAGGGTATCCACCTCGTGCAACGTGCAGGCTATCTAGCCCAGAGACAACAACGCGCATCATGATCACGTTGTGTGCTGTGTCTGTGAGCAGCAGCCCGCACCCTGCGTGTGTCCAGTCTAAGGAAAGTACTTGGTTTCGGATCCCAGTGCGAGATACTAAATGATATTGATAGCTGGGCAGACGTGGACAATCATCATTCTCTTCCTTCCTGGGTGATTCCACCGAGGTTTCAGATGTGAGGACATTTAACTGCGAGGGACTCTGTGACATGCCCAAGATGTAATTACGAAGAGAGAAGATGAACAGATGTTGACTGGTGACAGCTGCCAGGAGGTGGCATGGGCCTCCTCCCCAAGCAATGAGCTCAAACATTTCATCCTCAACTCCTTGTTCTAAAAGCTCATCTATGATCAGTGAGGTTGTAAACTGGCCATGTTCAGCTTGGTTAGGATGAGTAGGTAGCCATTCAGCTCCGTTGCTACTCTTCAATGCCTAGAGGTGACCATTGTGATATCATGTTTATAATCACATACATGATACATATCTCAAAAGTGCACAGTGTGGATATGAACTCACCTTGCTAACAATGAGGGCACCATCGGAGTTGCCGTAAGCGATGAAACTCGATCCAGGCAAAGATTCAGCCTGAAAAGTGCAGACATTACTGACAACTGGTCCTTCACTACGGCTAAATGTTTTTAATTTTAAAACACTGCCAGCAGTAGTGCATGACATCAGTGCCTACAAGGTAGTAAATACTGTCAAGAGAGGTGCATAGTCTCAGAGAGCAGCAGTTTTAGCAGGGCGTGCGTAGAGGATTACAACAGGCTTCGCGCGAATGTGCAATCAGTCCACACTTGTCGGTGAGCGTAGTTTGTCGGATATGATCGTGCTTTATGTCACTCATGGTAGATGTACCCTGGAGAGCTTGTGATGATAAAATTTATAGTTTATAGCTTTATAGCTCAATATGCTCTCTCTCACAACGACATGACAATGCTTACAACGGACTATCGGGCTATCAGATTGCACTTGGAACATGCACATGAATATTCATTTGTGATTCAGACAAACAGATCTGTTGCATGCAGTAATTACTGAGCCAAATTCAAATCAGTCGAGCAGATCTGCTTTTGCATGACAGTCCTCTTGAATGGTGATAAGTAATTAAACAACCTTTCACTGACTTCTGATTGCAAAATTGACTACCCTTCGGCCTGTAAGTTAACCTCAAGGGGTAGTGTAAGCCAGGTGCAATGGAGTGTAAGCCATGTGCAATAGAGTGGAAGCCACTTGTTTGGATTGCAGTCAGTGTGCTGGAGGTTGAACAGGACTTCAACGCGTCCTACAGAAAAGACAACCATGAGATACTGCAATATTCAATCTTAAGAGAGGACATTTGCTATCATATTCTGGGATAAACTAGGATTTCTGTCACAAGTTAATCAGAAAGGCTTACCAATATCAATCACTACAAAGAAAGTAAGCTAAGTCAGAGGCTGAAGATGGGTGTCTGCCTCATCCTCCGACTTGGTAATGCACACCCTCAGCTTAGCCTACTTGCCTTCATCTACATGCGCGAGATGTGCGCCAGTCCCTCCAGCAATGGCAGTGCTGCCCGTACCTTAGAGATGGACGGCTCATGTAGCCCTTCAGTAACCTTGCTCTTGACAGGGAAGGCCGCAGGCCCTTGGGCCCGCAAGATTTTCAGCAGATCCCTTGCAAAGTCCTTGAGAGGTTTAGGGTCTGATGATGTAGCATGCTGTGCTGTGGTGCTGTGCTGAGGGAGATGTAGAGATGAGGAGGAAGGTCGCCAGGACATGACATAGTCTGAGTGCAGGACGTGGTTGTAGATGAGGTGACGGGCAGGGACACCTAGCTGCAAGGAGTAACATGAAGATGCCATATGTTAAATAGAGGGAGTGTTAATCATGTGAGTGTGTCCTGTGCAAGGCCTTCCTCAGATTGGAGAAGACTTGCAGGTTTAAGGATAATGTGCGTCATAAAGGCAGGTATCATCTACATTTTAGCCCATGCTTACCGAATGAAGTGCATCTACAAATTCAGCCCCCTCATGCCATGGCACCTGATGCATTGCAACAGCAGCTTGAGTGTACATAAGATGCATTGCAACAGCAGCTTGAGTGTACATAAGACGCATGGCAACAGCAGCTTGAGTGTACATAAGACGCATGGCAACAGCAGCTTGAGTATACATAAGACGCATGGCAACAGCAGCTTGAGTGTACATAAGATGCATTGCAACAGCAGCTTGAGTGTACATAAGACGCATGGCAACAGCAGCTTGAGTGTACATAAGACGCATGGCAACAGCAGCTTGAGTGTACATAAGACGCATGGCAACAGCAGCTTGAGTGTACATAAGACGCATGGCAACAGCAGCTTGAGTGTACATAAGACGCATGGCAACAGCAGCTTGAGTGTACATAAGATGCATTGCAACAGCAGTTTGAGTGTACATAAGATGTAATGCAACAGCAGCTTGAGTATACATAAGATGCATTGCAACAGCAGCTTGAGTGTACATAAGATGCATTGCAACAGCAGCTTGAGTGTACATAAGATGCATTGCAACAGCAGCTTGAGTGTACATAAGA